>PVKS010003391.1:25924-80264 GCA_004027875.1 Aplodontia rufa | reverse complement strand
GCGTTCTGGTGTGTTAGAGGTGTTTCATATGCATCAGTACATCTAATCCTTACAACAACTGGGGACAGGGGAGCCCGTGAATGGTGTCATCTACTGCTTAAAGGTGAAGAAACTCGGAGTGAGAGAGGTGAACTCAATGACATAAGTCAGAGTTACACAGTGGCAGGGAATAAATCTCCATCTCTCTTTATTACTTATAGTCTGTGGGAGAAATTGATATAAGCATGCAAAAGTTCTAATTCAAAAAGTAAAAATCCAGATTTTAGTAGTGTTGAAGAATTTGAAAGGAAGAAGAGAGCAAATTGAACAGAGAAATGCGGCCTGGAGGACCTGGCAATCGAGGAGCGCCTTTCAACTGACAGAAATCACAGCCAAAAAAAACAATTTAAGTGGCTATTCCAGGTGGAGATACACAATGTGGGCAAAGGGCAAAATGTGAGAAGCTACGCAGCATGTGCCAGAGCAGGAAGGAACCCCTTCTACAGCAGGCTGTATGTTCTAAAGAAGCAGACGAGAGAAGACTGGAGAAGCTGGGATCAGGCTGTGGCGACCTAGAGCACAATCCTAGGGCAGGGAGGCCTGCAGGTGGGAAGGGATCTCGGAAGCCCCTGAGAAAAGCCAAGGGGCTGGCTCCATCAGGGGAAGGTCCCACCCTGGACAGACAGAACCTGAGACCCACTGCCAACCCAAGGCAGGGAGTCAGTTCCCTCTGACCTGAGAGGAAGGATTCCCAGCAGAGGGAGCTGAGGCTGGGGTAGAGGATAGGGACACGATAGGAAAGGGACCCTTGTGCCTTTCCCCCCACAGCTAACACTAAGGGTCTTACTCCACAGGGATACCTTTCCTTAGCCAGCCACTCAAGTCCAGTGGGCAGTCCCAAGTCCCAGGGCATTCACATCTGTTTGGGGACTGCATGGCATAGTAGTGCACACTTTAGAATCCATCATAAGCCCCATGTATTTACACCTCTGTGTCTTGGGTACATTACTTGACATCTCTGTGCCTGTGTTTCCTTATGTGTACTTGGAGCTGATAATAAGGTTCTCATACATGGGATTTTGTGAGGATTAAATGAGACTGTGCATGTGAACTGGCTCACACAGTCCTGGCTCACACAGTCCTGGCTCACACAACAGGCTCGATAATGCTCACTAGCGTAACTGCTGTAGTTGTAGTAGTAGTTGTTTTTGTTATTCTTTGAGGATATGAGATAAACACAGGGAGATATAGGAGTCCTGTCTATGGATACGATGCAGCCAGAAAAACACAGAGCTGAAGCAGAAGTGAGGGAAGATGTCTTCCCCACAATCTGGTGTGTACCAGAAGTTCAGGAAGAAAAAAGAATATGGCCCAGAATGATTGGGGAGGCTCTCAACAATCCTCAGGAAGTGGGCAGTTCTCTTGCGACCCTTGGGCAGATGAGGCTCTGCCTTCTACTAACTGAGAACTCCAATCAAGTCCTTGCACCTGTCTGACTTCCGTTCCCACGCCTGTTAAGTGAGGATGACAATCCCTGCCTGTGCATCTCGTGTGAGGACTGAGTTGGAAGACATCTGTAGGGCATTCAGGACCCTACTGACCCATGCAGAACTCTCAGTAAATGGCAACTACTATAATTTTTAAAATGAAGATCAGACTAGGTAGAGAAAAGTAGGGAGGGCACAGTAGGTGAAAGAAGCAACTTGAATAAGAATCTAAACATGGAAAATAAGTGTGTTTAGGAATAAGAGAACTGGATTCAAGTCTAGGATCCATCACTGAGCAGATGGGTGAATTTGGGACCTCAGATTCTCCAACCTGACAGAGGGTTTCAAAGCTTTGTGGCCTGACTCAGAGCAGGGTTAATAGGTAGATCCAAAGAGAAAGTGGAGGGGAAGATGGACTGTAATTTGTGAAGTTCTCCATGCGTGATCTGGTTCTTTCCATAGCTGGGAACCGCTTGAGGCCAAGCCTGGGTCTCCAGCTTGGAATCTCCACTTCCTGCTGCAGTACCCAGCATAGAGTGGGTCCTGCCTCTCACCTTGGCAATGCCCCATATCCCGGCTTTACAAGATGCACAGACCTTTCCCTTCTGCTGACCCAGTGCTGTTGGAAACATTTGCCCTGACAAATGACAGAGGTCCCAGATGGAGCAAGGACATTTGACACAAACCCTTTGCTCAATTGTTGGAGCTGAGTAACTGGGATAGAAAGGAAAGAATGAAGATTGTGATCTGCCCCAGAGCGATAAGGCCCAGTGGTTTCCAAGTAAAGTCACGGTGCTGTCACATGCTCACAGATAGGCTTGGAATGGATCTTGAAGTCTTAATATAGACTGCCCACACGCCTATTCCCAAATGCTGTCAGTGAAATGCTATCTCCGTTCCCCTCCCCGAGTATATTTTGGGAGCCTGGGACAAGGGCACCATCTGGGCTTCCCTGCAGTACAGTGAGAGTGATTTGGCTCTCCCACCTTCTGCCTCCTTTCCCACTGCCAGCCTTGATGCACCTCTCAGTAGCAGGATCAAAGGACCCTTCCGTAAGACCAAATCCACGAGGAGAGGAAGGCATGAATTGCATCCTGCACCAAACTGGCATTGAATGGTTAGCAGATCACACAGGGGCACAGCAGGAAGGGTGCTTCAACCCAAGGTCACCTTCACCTGATCCTAGAGACGCTGTAGCCTTCATGAAAATGCACAGTGTAGATGTGTAACTTGAGATTCTGTCACTCCTCCAACTTACAGATAGGGAAACTGGCTTTCCTAGCCACGGCCCTCAGTGTCTGAGCAGCACCATCTCAGGTGCACACACACACGCGCACACACACACGCACGCACACACACACACACACACACACACACACGGCTTGTTTATAAATATGTGGGAGTCACCTGGAACTGTCAGCATGATGGCAAGCCTAGCACGCAATTAGTGGGAGGGGTATCACAATGCATGCGACAGTCATACATAACAAGGACCTGTCCACAGTTCCCTGTTGAAAACACTAGCTGGGGAGCAGAGGAGGGCCCAACTCTGAGACTGTGTGAACTCCACTCCTCCGTCCTCAGAATCCCTTCCTTCTTCAGTGTCCCCCCCCACCCCAGTCCTGTGTGGCTTGTAACCCTCCACGCGGATCCCATTGTCCCCGGCCACTGGGCTTCATTTCAGATTGCTCTCACAAGCCAGAAGCAGGGAGGCTGTCCCTGGATCACCCAAAGCAGTTTCTGAATTAGTGTTTTCATACTTTTCCCCATAAGTATGGGTTTATCTTGGTTGGTCATTTGTTTTGGGCAATTTTCCCCCCAATAATTGGATGACCTGTATCTTATTTACTGGAATGAGCTGATACTATTCTGTGGTCGCCAAAAGTTGTTTTGTGTTTATTTCTCATCTTTCATAATCTTCTTGAATACTTCTTCCAATTTTTTTGGGGCAAGTTTGGGCTCCCTCATTATCTGAATCTGCGTTGGTACATGCGTTGTTGCTGTTGCTGTTGCTGTTGCTGTTGCTGTTGTTACAGTGCTGGGAATTAAGCTCAGGAGGGCTCTGCCGTAAGTTATACCCCAGACCTTTATTTATTTTTTTTTTAAGAGAGAGAGAAAAAAACTTAAAGAGAGTTAATTTTATTTTTTCTTCTGGTTTTTGTTTTCCCTCCACTTAGTTGTGTATGTGGTGCCAGAATTCGAACCCAGGTCCTTGCACATGTCAGGCAAGTGCTCTACTGCTGAGCCCCCTCACCAGCCCACCCCAGTCCTTTTAATACTTTTACTTACTTACTTTTGAGATAGGACCTCACTAAGTCGATGAGGCTGACCTCAAACTTTCAATCTTCCTGCCTCAGCCCTCCTCCAAGTCACTGGAGTGACAGGAGTGCACCACCACACCTGGCTCACTTTTCTTAAGGAAAAAAAGTCACAAAATAATTTGTGGTGCCTTTTATGATTAGAATACTTAGGCAGATGTTTAATTATTTTTAACTTATCAAGTACTGCAGCATAAGATTTGTTTTTTTCAATTTTGGTAATCTAATCCCAGGTTTAGAATGGCCACTCACAAGGAGCCTGGGCAGGCTCTGGAAGGACAGGAATGGCAGTTGGCAATGGCTCCTGAAAGAGGTAGGCACTATGGTGGGCAACACCCTATAGGAAAGGGTCACTTCCTGCTTTAGTTTTGGGATGGGTCATCTGTGCCAAAAGCAAACCTTATGTCACCACCATCCCTGTCGTACACACGCTTTCTTCCCCATCTCCAAACTCTTGATGACTCCTATTGTCCTTACGATGAAGGCAATATTCTTGCTGGAGTCTCCAACACTGGCTAAGATCTGTTCTTCCCTTTCTCTCCTGGCTCACCCTATCCCAATCCCCTTTACTTCTGATCTCCAGCCTTTTCCCCTTACACGTGTGTGTCCCTCATGCTGCCACAGGGCCTATGCATATGTGACTCCCTCTTCCTCTGAGATCTTCCCTCTTTTCAGCTTCGTATGCCCAGCACATGGCCTAGCATGTGGAAAACACAAATAGGGGTGTGTTGGAAGAATAAATAAATGAAAGCTTGGGTGGCAATTCCCAGGTTTAGGATATGTTGTTTTATTTGCCTTTGTTTTAATTTGATCTAATCACTATCAAATGGAGAAACAAGAGGCCACAGACTGGTAGCCAAGAGGCCAGAGACTTCTCAACCTGCATTCTTTGGGGGCACTCTCTGCCTAGCCTCCTTCTGTATACACACCAGGCACAGCCCAGGCATAACACACTGCCCACTGAACCTTTGGTTTCAATATTTGATTTCAAATCAAGACAAGTATTTTGCTTCATTGGAAGCTCAGGAGGCAGCATCCTATTCTTCCTGCCAAAGCTTGCTTGTTGTTTAGAAGAATCACAAAATCTATCCTCAGCATCTCCATGTTTTCCAGATAAAGGTCCCAAGGTTGTGGAGTCTCACTGACAACGCCCATCTACCAAGCTGCAGACCTGTCATTGAAACCCCAGTCCCTTTGACTCCCATGGGCTGAGCTCTCTTTCTGCTTTCCGTCTCAGTCAATCCACGTGGACGGTGTTCATGTGGATTTAATGGCTTTGAAACTGACTAGTGTGCATTTCTAGTTATTAAGCATTGCACTTCCAGCAATTATGTGTACAAAATCAAGCCTCGTTTTATGAATGTTTTATCCAAATTACTGTGCAGCTTGATTTATAAGGAGAGTAGCCCACCCCGCCCCTTATCTAATAGATGCCGAGTCTATCACTCATTAACGGTGGCAGTGAGAGGAGTTGTCTAAAGTGACTCTTCTAAATGAACGAAGACCAAGGCAGGAGCGTTGGCAAGCGGCAGTGAGGATGTAGTCTTTTCCTCCTCCATGATGGAGACTAACTGCGATGCGCAGCTAGGAAGAGTCTTCTAGGTCAAGCCTCTGGTGTGCAAGCATTAACAGTCATCGCCCTGCATGTGTGACAAGTCACCCTTCTTTCCAATTTAGTTCCATCTGAACTAGGCGAGCCGCAAGCCTTTATGAATAACCACAAGAGGACATCATAGTCCCCTGAGAGGGCATCTGTGCCGCCGTGCTCAGGGCATCACAATATGAAAGCTTTCAGAGCCTTCCTCAGCCTGCTGTGGACATGATTCAGCCAATGATCCCACAGTCGTCTGGAGGTCAACTACCTTGCTCACTTCCAGAGCTCAGAAATCAGCCAATGGACTTCCCAGGTGTCAGGTTGAAGTTCCAGACTTTTTTTGTTTGCTTGTTTTTGTTTCAGTACAGTTCAAAATTGAAGTTACTTTCATCTAGAAAATAACAGAGAAATAACTTAGTAATAGCTTCAGCTGTGTCTGAGGGATGCAAAAACTACGCAACAACTAAGTCAGAAGAGTAAACTGTCACAGCCAAATTCTTCCATCAAGGTGAGGAATAACTCCACCAAAATGGGTGCTAATTTGGGATAGTTGTGACAAAATATAAGTAGTCCCTATGGAAATGCTCATAGCTCTCTTTTTCTACTTCATTCAACCAATGTGATACATTTCATTGGAAGAGTTCTCTAAAGTTGATCTACCTGATATGAACTTGATATTGATCCCTACTTGAGCATAATAAGTTATTTTTAATATCATGTTGTTTTCCATTAGCTAGCATTAATTTAAGCTTTTTGCACATTTGATGATAAGAGATATTGGCCTGTCTGCCTCCTTAAAAGTCTCCTGGAACATACTTGGAAATTATCTTGCCCTGGGCTTTTTTGTGGGTAGAATTTTTCTGGGTAAGAGAAACAAGCAAACAATACAGTTCCTTAATTCGAAGGAACAGTGTAATGTTGTATCTCTACAAAAATTAAAACAAAGTGAGCCTTCATCAATACTACCTATGTGGGCTCTGCAATTACCTATTCAATAACTATCTCATGGGGCTGGAGCAGTGACTCAGTGGTTATGGCACTTGCCTGGCATGCGTGAGGACGCAGATCAAAACTCCAGCACCACGTAAACGAATTGTCTGAGCAACGAAGGTCACATGAAAAAACTAAATAAAATTGATTCTTTCTTTCTCTCTCACTGTCCCTTTCTCTTTAGTGATGATGATGATGATGATAATAACAATCTCATGAAAATAGGCTGAACATAGCAGTAGACTTGTTTTCACCAGGGACAATCCCTCCCAAGGGGATGAAAATGGTGGAAGAGAGGCAGACCACAGACACGATGTGCTATTTTCACAACGTGGAAAGGACAGCCTGGCAAAATCTTCTTGGCATTCAGATGACAATAAAATAAAGTAAGATACCAAAATGAATAATGCACGGACGCTACCCTCAAAGAACACAGTCCCAAGGTGCTAATGGCCCAACTCTGCGGTCGTCACTCTGGACCTCCTTTCCCGGATGGGAGCCCCAGCAGTCAGTCATTTCCAATAATGAGGGCTCCGTCTGCACCGGCACTGTGTCTGAAGCCCGCGTTATCTCATTTGTACCCCTGAGCTCATTCACATGCATGAGCTCATTTCACCAGCCCGAGGATTCTTTGGTGATGTTGGAATCGCACTTTGCATGGGAAGAAATGCAGGCTCCAAGAGACCAAGTAACCCAGAACTTGAACGCAGGATGTTCACCTCCAGGGCCGTGAGCCATCTTCATCCAGGCCCCAGATTGAGTATATGCTGAAAACTGGAGGAGGATGCACAGGAGAGGGGACATGAGGAGCAAAAGCTGGGTCCTTAGGATGTGAGCTGGGGCTCAGGAGGCACCCACAGGCCTCTTCTTCAAATGCATCCTGTGCCTGGCAGTCGCTACTGGAAGGATCCAGACGTCACTACAGGACATGCATCTGGCGCTCAGCAGCTTCGTTAATGACCAGGAGAAAGGATAAAGATGCTTCAGGAAGAAGCATGGAAGGATCATGTTCTGAATGAAGAAACAAAGGTACAAAGAGGCCAAGTAACTAGCCTGAGGTCACACAGACAGAAGAGGTTTCTGCAGAGGTTCAAAGCCCTGCATTTTCCAGCATTATCTTGCCCACAAATAGATCACCCTGCACATGTGCAAACTGCAGAACAACTCAATGAAAACACCATGCCATAAAATCAAAGTCTCGTTTTCTGCTTGGGGGTGAGGGACGTATATTTTCTAGGTTTCTATGATAGACATTTAGCAGTCTTCACACAATGAAATTATGGGTGCTTATTTTTATTTTTAGCTAAAATTGCGTTCCATGTCTTCAAATGCAGGAAACCATCCCCAGGCAGGCCAGTGATAATTGCCAAACCTTAGGGTAAGAATGCGGTGGCTGGTAAATATCAAACTGTGCTCTCCTCTGCAGACTGTGTGTGCTCTTACATAAGAAGGCAAACTTGTTAATGACTTTCTATAAATAAGTTCTAGCTTATAATTGTTGTCCCAGCAAAACCTGCTTAATTGTAATCTCTCCTCAAATACATTTTCCCTTTTTTTTTCTTTACTGTCTTAGGGAAAAGTGAAGTAGACCAGCGTAGTTGTCCCTATTTGTCTGTGTGATCTCAAAAGAGTTGCTTGACCTCTCTGTGCCTTTGTTTCATCATTCATTTCAGGAACAAACAGGAGTAATTTGGGTAAGCTCTTCAAAGAAGGAATAGATACCATTCAACTCTGGGTTCCTAGGGTCTGGCATAGGGTAAGGCACTTTGGGCATACGTGTTGACTGGAATTAAACTCATTTGAATTAACTATGCCTTGAAAACTTTAAAGGACCATGGAAATGTGACAGTGATAATCATTATCATTTACAGCAAAGGAAGAGTTAATCCTTACATTTTCTCAGCATGCATACAGTATACTTTCTAGAAAATGCATGCTCTGAAAGTTAGTTATCCATCTCTCAAATTTAAACTTGCAGTGGTCAGCAGACTATAGCCGCAGACCAAATCTGGCCCATTGGGGTGTTTTTACAAACACAGTTTTACTGGAACCCTGCCATACTCATTGTTTTATAGTTTCTCTATGGCCGTTTTGATACCACAACAGTAGAGCTGAGTAATTAGGATAGAAATCATACAGACTTCGTGGATAAAAATGATCAGTGACTCTTTACAAAAAGTCTGCTGACCTTTGAACTACAGTCTGAAGCACTGCGTTTTCTCTTGAAAAGCTCTCACATCATCCATTGCCCAGAACACAGTGGGTTCTCCCCATTAGGTCACACCATCCCCAAGTTTCTTCCGGAGGACAGAGTCAAAGTCAGGATCCAGAAGAGCAGGCTGCACATTCCTGACCCCGGTTTCTGCAGAAGCCAAAGGCTCAGTTATCTATTGCTCGTGCACTAAATATAGGGTAACAACAGCAATAATAATGGCCCATTGTTGAGTGCTTGCTATGCATCAGACCCTGTGTTAAACGCTTTACAGACAGAATGCTGTCTTATAAAATCATCACCATTGCTCCTTGAAGGGGGGCCCATTATCATCCTTCTATAGATAAATCCTGGGTTGCACAAGGCTTGTTTATCAGATGATATTGGGCATCTTGGTTCCCATTAGAGGTACCCTTCAGGATTTGGGACTGTTCCTTACCTGCTCAACCAAGCACCTTATTCTCCCTGTCCTTTGAGACATCACACTTCACCGGATGACCGCAGTTCCATGGCTTCCTTCCTTCGTTTGACAATGATTTCTACCTTTGCCCGGGTTAATATGTACAGGCACAGTGCTGGATATTGGGAATTTCAGATATGATCCTTGTCCAGATGAAACTTAGAGTCTGGAGAAAGAGGTGAGCACGATCCATCACAAGGATGCTGCAAGGGAAAAGCAGAGTGCTGTGAGCATGGGTTGCAGGATCCCTCACAACAGCTGATCCTCGAGCTGAGACCCAAATGAGCTCCACCTACCTAGGAGTCAGGCCCAGGGGAGAGGGAAAGGTATTGGGAGCAGAAAGAACAAGATGTACAATTTCTACCAAAATAGGATACATGGTATGCAGGGGAGATAGGAAGAAAGTCACTGTGGACAGGGCACATAAATCAAAGAGACAGTTGGGAAAGTCAGGGGCCACACAAGGACTGTCAGCTGCTCTGCGACCAAAATACCTAACAAGAACAACATAGAGGAGGAAAAGTTTATTTGGGCTCATGGTTTCAGAGGTTCAAACCATAGTCAGCCATCTCCATTCCTCTAGCCCAAGGTGAGGCAGAAATCATGGTAGGATGGCACTGTGGAGGAGCACTGTAGAACCTCATGGCAGGATGGCATGGTGGAGGAGCGTTGCAGAACATCATGGTGGGATGGAATGGTGGGAGAGGGCTGCAGAACATCATAGCGGGATGGCATGGTGGAGGAGTATTGTTCTGCTCATATCAGCAAAGAAACAGAAAAGGGGAAAGCGCAACAGGGAAGATGCACCCCTTTCAGGGCACACCCCCAGTGACCCACCTCCTCCAACCATGCCCCACCTGCCTACAGTTACCACCCACCCATCAGTTCATTCAAACTAGGACGGACTGATTAGATTAGAGCTCTCATAATCCAACCATTTCACCTCTCAATAGTCCTGCGTTAACACAGGAGCTTTTGGAAGATACCTTATAACCCAGCCATAACAGGGTCTGTGCTCACATTTGGGTCTTTATCTTACAGGCAATGGGAAGCCACGGAGGAGTTTCAGCAGGGGGGGAAAGTAGTGGGGTTATCACTTGGAATGTCCTGTGTGGTTTCCCATTCCAAGGCAGCTCTTTCAAATTGGGTAAGGGTCTTCTGCTAATGGAGAATCACATTGTAAATATAAACTAAAATATATACATCAGGCCTGAGAGCACAGTTGGGTGCTCTCTTGAGGCATGAGGGGTGAGTGGGCAGCTCTGGCATCGACAGGCAGGTCACCTCGCTCCTGCACAGAGAAAAACTGAGACCTGAACTACAGAAGCTGCTCCCGGTTAAACCAACAACAACAACCGCCTGCTTGTTGACCCGGAATTTTGCAGCGGGTTTGCTGGTTCAGCTTGTCTGAGTGTGAAAGCCAAGTTACTTGTCATCAAAGGCCAGCGGTTTTCAGGCTCCTTGCTTCAATTAAGGGGCATAGCTGAAGTTTTGCCATTGGTCCTCTGAAAATTATGAAACATGAATACAGTTTTCTGTTATGGTTTAGATGTGAGGTATCCCCCAAAAGCTCTTGTGTGAGACAATGCAAGAATTTTCTAAGATGAACTGATTGGGTTATGAGAGCTGGAACCTAATTGCTGGATTAATCCACTGATGTGGATTAACTGGGTGGTAACTGTAAGCAGGAGGGGGTAGGCCACTGGGGCTGTGACTTCACAGTTTATATTTTGTCCCTGTTGAGTGGCACTCTATTTCCTGGTTGCATGTTCTGAGCTGCTTTATTCCACCGTGATGTTCTGCATCACCTCGGACCCAGAGCTATGGAGTTGACCATCTGAAAGCTGAGACTTCTGGAACTGTGAACCCCAAATAAATTTTCCCTCGTTTATGTTGTTCTTACCAGGTCTTTTGGTCACTGTAATGAAAAAGCTTACTCAAACACTGTCCCCTTTAGAATGGAATCCAGACCCCCTGCCTTGGACTGACAGGCTCTCATGGTTGGTTCCTGCCTTCCCATCTGACTCCACTTCATTCCAGTCTTCCTCACTCAGTAGTTGCTCAATAAACATGTGATGAATGAATGACTGTATGAAAGGCCATGTAATCATGGATAAAACATTACCTCTCTCTGATCCTCAGTTTTAAGTGGGTTGGCTTGGTTTTTTCTAAGGGCCCTTCCAGGACTAAGACTTATTGAGATGCAAAATTGGAATTCATTCAGTAAATACTTTGCCAACCTCTCCTCCGAGCCAAATTGCATAACAAGCACCAGGGTATGATGATAAATAATACCATGCCCTTCCGATATTTACCCAATACTAAATAGGCACAAAGAAAATAGTTTCAGAATAACAGGGTGTTGAGTGTGAACCATGTAAGTCCAGCTCCAGCACTTCCGTAAGCCAAAATTTTTCCAAGACCCAGTGTCCCCATGACTCAAATGGAGATAAGGACATTAACTTCCTGAAGTATTTTTTAGATTAAATAAATATTTGTTTTATTTTATTCCCACATTTTAATTGGTGTATTATAATTGAACACATTGATAGGGTTTGTTGTTACATATTTGTACATGCACACAATATAGCAACATAATTTGGCCAGTATCCCTCCCCAGTACTTCCCCCATCCCTACCTACCTCCTGCCTCTTGGTTCCTTTCCTCTACAACTCATGGAATTCTTTGAGAATTAAACAAGATGATGTTACTGCTGGCATCATCACTGACACAAAGAATTACTCAACAAATGTTAGTGAAAATCATCAACAAAGGATGATAATGTCCAAATTTGACAATGATATTTAGCTCCCGTGTGGCTGTATCAGTTGTGGTTGACATCTGTTCTGATCACCCAGTATTCATGCCATTTTTGGTTGTAAAATATTTTGGGCTTTGATCAGTCATAATTCTCCGGAGAAATAGAACTAGTAGTGTATGATCAGAGATGTCTGAGAAGTGATTTACTCTGGAAATTGGCTCACCAGTTATGGAAATTGGCTCCCCAGATTATGGAGGCAGAGAAGTTTCAATACCCCACCTGCAAGCTTGAGCATCAAGGGAGCAGATGCTGTGAATCTCAGTCCAACACCAAAGACCTGAGACCCAAGGTTGTTGAAGAGTAAGTCCTAGACCCTGAAATCTAAAGGCCCAAGGGCTACGAGCTGTGATGTCCAAAGGCAGGAAGAGATGAATGTCCCAGCTCAAGAAAAATGAGTTCTTCTTCCCCTAGTCTTTTTGTTCTCTACAGGCCCTTAGCAGATCAGATGACGTCCACCCACATTGGTGAAGGTGAAGGTGGATCTTCTTTTCTCAGGCTATTGATGCAAATGCTAATCTCTTCCAGAAACATCCTCACAGGCACACCCAGGAATCACATTTTATGAGATATCTGGGCAGGACTTAGCCTGGTCATGTTGACACACAAAATTAACCATCACAAACTCGCCTTTTCAATGACAGCATCATGGGAACAGAGAGGGCTTGATGCTCGATGCCAACAGTTCACAGAAGGCAACCTGGAGAACATGAGGCAAAGCTGACCTGAGAGGCCAAATATGGTAGACAAGGGCTCCTCTGCCTCCACTTTGCCCTTCTCAGCAGCCAGAGAAACCTTTCAAAGTTTCATATCAGATCAATTGATTTCTTCCTTAACATCAGCAATTTCCTTTTGCACTTTAAATAAAATCAAAGCTCCTCACCCTGGTCTACAAAGTCCTATGTGAGCTGGCCCCATCTTGAGCCACCTTCGCCCTTCCCCAGCCTGACTTGCTGCTTGTCCCTGTCTCAGGCTCTTTGCATTATCTGTGCTATTTGTGAGCAAAGTGCCTCCTTTCACTCTTCCCATGCCTGGCTCCTCTCCATCATTAATGTCCAGCTCAAATGTCACTTCCCCAAAGAGGCCTTCACTAGCTTCTCCACCAGATGCCATTCCCCTTCTGCACGCATGATTCCCATTCTTTCCCTTTGTAAGTGATTTTCTTGTGTTGTTTCCTTCAAAGCACCTGCCACTCTCTGAAACTATCTCTAGGAGAGCAAGGATTTCACCCATCTTATTCCAACTGGCCTTCGCACGTAGTTATAGTTGGCCTCAAAGGTATTTTGAACAAATGAATTCCAGGCCCGTGTAAAGGATAGTGATACAATGAGATGAGAACATAAGATTCAAGCTAGTGCCACACAAGGACAAATCACATCAGATCACTCAGGGACAGAGAATGCATTGGATGGTGGCATCTGCTATATGTAAACATCATGAAAAAGCCAACAATATTTTGCATCTTTCTCTATGACTGCCATTTCTCACTCTTGCATTTCTGAAAAACTCTAGGAAGACACCCATCTTAAATTAATGAAAAGTCAAGATTATGGAAGAATTTCTGGGAATCCAGGTTTAGCTCGTTCAGATGGTAATTCCAACTCATGGAAGCTCTCAGGGCATCTCTTTAATGAATAGTCAAACTTGGTGCTTAATTAGCATGTCATCATTAGCCCTCAAAGCGTTTGCTCCCATAAGAAGTTTCTGCACTGTTCCGGCAGTCTCAGTCACCTGGCACACGTGCACAGGAGGTTGAACAATCACTTACTGATCATCTACGTCATGTCAGACTGTGATTGCACTTAAGCCCTGAAGTTGAAGTTCAGTTAACCTGTATCTTAGGCTTCATCTAAAGTATCAAAAGCCTGAGTCTGTAAGATTTAGATTTAAATGGAAAGAAATAGTCCCGAGCTATCATTCTCAGAACCCATCTATCAATCAGACACTGTCCCTACTAGGATGTAATTTGCACCTTGCTGCTCTCTCAGTCCTACTTGGGACATTCTGCTAAGGACAAGCAGTGAAGTCCCTTCCCCAGGCCCACCCACACCCATGCATGCTGTGAGTGGATATGGGGCATTGGACTGGCACCACTGTGCCTGGCTGGGGCACAGAACAAAAGCAACCATCACAGGAACTGTAATTTACACTGTCAGAGGCCTGGGAGGCAGGCAGAGGGAAGCTATTTCTTGGTAATTCCCTGTTGGCAGGGCATGAACTGGTACAGGCCCCAGGTTATCTTTCCCTCTTCCCTTTGCTGCTCAAATTGTGTCTTAACATGTGAGAACCACTGCTGGCTGCTTTCTGAGATTGTCTAGCGCTCCCTTGAGGTTCTATGGACTGGGGACTCTCTTGGTGTCTCAGAGTCACAGGCGCACACACATGCAATCAATGGCAACGTCTTGCATCTCTACCTTAAAGCGTTGCCACCTAAAATTAAACCCTCGCCACCTGCACTCTCTCCCTGCTCCAACCCCATTCCTGTGGATTATCTCATTTCCCTGCTTGAAGACCTCTGGTAGCTCATATGCCAGGCTGCTTATGATCTGGACACAGTCTATCTTCCCACTCACACGATGCATGGACCCCTGAAGCCAGCCACACTGAAATGGAGAAGGGGTGACCAGCCAGGCAAAACAGGGCTCTGCTAACCTGCCAAGAGTGTATGCCAAATGAGGGCTTCTCAAACTTGAATGTGCACTCTGATCGCTGGGAATTTGTTAGAACTCAGATGTTGATCCAGGTCATCTGCGGTGGGGCTCAGATTCTGCATTTTTTTTTTAAAGAGAGAGAGGGAAAGTGCGTGTGTGTGTGTGAGAGAGAGAGAGAGAGAGTGGGGGGGGGAGAAGAAAGAGAGAAGCAACTTTATCTGGCCTTTGTTTCTCTGACACTCCACTGTGCATGTGGTGCTGGGATTTGAACCCAGATCCCTGCACATGCCAGTCAAGCTCTCCAACCTCTGAGCCACTGCTCCAGCCCCCAGATTCTTCATTTCTCTCTCTCAAGATCCCAGATGCCCTGGCTATGACCGTTGCTGGTCCCCAGACCACACATTGAAAAGCAAAGCAGTGCTGTCATCTTCCTAACACCTGGGTTGGGGCTGGGGGATGCGGTACTCAAAATAGTTTCATTGTAAGAACATGTTAGCTCTATAATATCATAATTTTTGTAGATCAGTCAATTTCATATTGTTCAACCTAACAGAACAGGCAGTTCATCACCCAACTGCTAACAGAAGTCCAAGCTCATAGTAGCAGAATCCTAGGAAACTCACCTTGGGACAAGGAAGAAGTGAGACTTCAAAGTTCTAAATGTGTTAACATGAGCTTGAGGTAGAGCACAGCCTCCCCGCAACACACACCAGCCCATTCTCAGCCTCCAACTCTCAACAGAATTCCACCCCATGGGGCAGCCTGCGACCTGGAAAGACTTCTCCCTCCTTCCAGCTTGCAAACTGGGGAGAAAGATTATTCCCCTGGACTGCCTTCCTCTTCCCTGTTCTAATGTTCGGAGGACGCTGCAATTTCAAGGCATATCTTGAAGCACTGGCAAATCCCCAGGTGGCTTTGTAGACCACCTGGGTCAGACAGTAGGATCTAGCAGATGGCCGCATGTGTGTTGATCTCATTGAAAAGCTTATTCAGCTGTAAAGAAGGAGGTTTTGAGTGCACAAACACCCCACAGCTCCTGGCTCTTCCACAGGACAACACGTCTCCACTGTCACAGAGTCCCAGTTGTGTGGAGGAACAAGAAGGGGGACCACAAACATAGGCCTGACAGGGTCCTACACTGGCAGAGCAGTCACCAGCTTCTGCCTGTGGTTGCCCTTCTGATAGCTGAGTAACTGCCATGCAACCATCTGGCTCCATTGGCAAAACTCACCAGAAGTAAAAACAGGAATAAGCAAGTGGATAGCTCAAGAGCAGCAATAACACACACTCCCTCCGCGAGGAGTTCTACTGACTCAGGATGTTGGGATATTCTCAGATTCAAAGTACCATCCACCCGAGAAGGCACTGATGGGATATTGATGAGTATTGATGTTCCATGGGCTCTCAACTCCAGCTGCCTTCTAACCAAAGAGTCTGGTTCCCACCCCAAATCAATCAAACCAGACTCAGGGCAGGCAGGCACAGGAGGGCTTTCAAAACACCCAGGTGATCTGGATGCACAGCAACGGTTGCAAATCATGGGTTAAAGTTTTTTTTCCAAAGTTCAAGGAAAAGCACCTTTCTCAACTTCTAAAACTTCATTCCTTTTTAAAATGCAATACAGGATATGGCAATAATGAATACTCTCATACTTTCAGAGTCACAAATCACTTTTACAGGCACTACCTTATTAGATTCTCAAATCAGACTGTGGAAAGACCTAATGCCATTACAGAAAGATATATGACGTGCTTCCTGTGACATTGTTTATAAGAGATAAAAAAAAATGGAAACAACTTGAAAGCCAGTAAGAGAATAGCTAAATCTATTATGGGTCGTTCATACAACAGAGAATCGTATAGCCATTATGGAGAGTAAGGTAGATCTGTATGCATTGACTTAGGCAGCCATAAACTAGTCTTTCATTTTTAAAACACAGGTTCAGAATCATAATTATAAATTATTACCCCTTTATTGTTTTTTAAATCCTATTTGCAAGCATGTGAGTTATAAGCATAAAAAGGCGTTTGGAAAGATCTATACTAAACCGTATTGCTTGGGCTGGAATGAGACAGAGATGGGGGACACTATCATTGTTTTTTAATTCTACATTTTTAATTTTTTTAACAAAAATTATAGTTCTCTACTGTTGGAAAAAATATATTTTAACATCACAGCCCTTAGGTAAATTCCACGAGAGAGATTTGTACCCATTTTTCAGAGGAAGCAACTGAGTCTCAGCAATTGGAGTAAACATGATAATGTGGCTAAAAGTTGGTGGTGCATTAGTCTGAACACACATGTGTGCTATGTTTCACAATTGAAATGAATTTTGAAAAAGTTATGTAATAAGGCAGGGTGGTGCACACCTATAATCCAAGTGAGGATCGCAAGTTCAAAGCCAGCCTCAGCAACTTAGCGAGGCCCTAAGCAATGTAGCAAGATCCTGTCTCAAAATAAAATATAAAAAGGGCTGGGGGATGTGGCTCAGCGGTTTCAGTGGTTAAATGACCCTGGGTTCAATCCCTGGTACAAAAAAATGCATAACAGAGAGAAAACCTGGTTCCTTAGAGCCTGAATCCAGAACTCCTGTTGCCCACCACATGGCCTGTTGCCCAGTGCTAAACAGGCAGACAGCTGGTTTCTGCTGAAGGGGGAGGAGGCGACATTTTGCACAACCAGGTGACCTGTGAAGGTTGGTGCATCAGAAGCTGAGCCTCTGTTTCTCCCGGCATCAGAATCCCTGCACAGTCACATGTCAATTTCCTCTCAGAGCCACTGGCTGCCTCTGGCTGGCTCAGGACCTGCCAGTTCCCTGCTTGTCCCAAAGGCTGCCAGGAAGATTTTCTCAGTGGCAGCTGTTGGTGAAGCTGGGAGAGTGTGTGGGCCCCTGCAGGGCTGTTCCTTTCCTAGTAAGTAAATTCACTTTACACGCACTTTAGGGGAAATGTCCTAGGAGGGAGCCAGGAGCAGATGGGTACCGAATTTATTAAAAGCATGCTTGTTACCGGAAGACGTTTGCAAGTATGTATGGGGTACGCGTGCATATCTATGTGTGCATGTGCATTTTACACACAGACACACACATATGCCTCTGAAATTTCTTCAGTTAAAAGCCTGTCTTCCCAATTGTTCTTCAACATACTTTGCAGCCTGCTTGAAGCACATGCTCGTCCCACACCTTTTAACACTGGATTGTGGTTGTTGTTCTTACTCTTGTTTTTCCCTCCTGACAGGTGCAGCTTATCCACTATAACCATGAGTTATATACAAATGTCACAGAGGCTGCAAAGAGTCCAAATGGATTGGTGGTAGTTTCTATATTTATAAAAGTAAGTGTCTTGCATTCCCTCATTCTTCTCTTCTTGCCATTCTCCATCCCATTCAGAATATCAGCCTCTGCTGAAGTTAGAAATATTCAAGGGGTGATGTCAATTAATGCCCATGCCTAAGAAAAGCTGCAGGGTCTCATGACTGTAATATCCATAAGATTCATGAAAAATGCTGTCCCCTGCAGCAAGATGCAGAAACGATGAACTCCATTTCAGGCTTCAGAATTGATAATTCGGGCAACTTCTGTCCTAGAGAGAAAAAAGGTGCTAGGTCCAGGGACAGACTTCAGATCCCCCCTAAAGCAGTGGAATCAAAAAGATGTATAGCAGAACAGGAGGGGTCACCCACTGATGCCCAGTAGGGCTGAAGACCTGTTCATCAATCTGCTGCCCCTGGAAAACCAAGGGAGATGCCTCTCCTCTCCAGACACTGCACTAAACAGCTCCTCCCCGCTTCCCCGTGCTGCTCTGAGGAACAATTTCCTGTCTCACCTTCTTGCTGCCATGTAAACCTGCCAGGTAAAATAAGGCAACGTCACCCATGCTAACTTGATGACATTCTGGGGAGGCACCTCCCTTAGGCAACTCCCTAACAGGCAACAGCATAAAATCTCCAACCAAGCAAATTCCAACTTATTGTATAAAATTAACCTTTAACATTTTGGCAGATGTAGAATGAAGCAGATAAACAAAAACTTTTAGGTTTAAAAAAAAATAATCCTTTCCAATTAGAAAAAAATTTGTATTTTTTTTAAAGAGCACTGTGTGGCAATTCCAAAAGTCAAAAATCACTGTCCTAGCCCTGGGAAAGAGTTGGCCAGATCATTAGAGAAAGAGGTCCAATCAGAATTGGAATCTGATGATCAACAGAAACCCAGCATTCAGCTGGGTACAGTGGTGATGGCTCATGCCTGTAATCCCAGCTACTGAGATGAAAGAATCTTGAGCTCAAGTCTAGCCTGTGCAACATGCAAGACCCCTGCTCAGAAACAA
The DNA here is from genome assembly GCA_004027875.1 of Aplodontia rufa. NCBI lineage: Eukaryota > Metazoa > Chordata > Mammalia > Rodentia > Aplodontiidae > Aplodontia > Aplodontia rufa. The sequence goes on along the minus strand of PVKS010003391.1, from coordinate 61,430 downwards.
AACAAAGAGAGAGAGAAGAGAGAAAAGAAATTCAGCATTCACCACCAAAAAATGGTAACTTGCAATCCTGGGGCTCTTCTCCCTCCCCAAAAGGATGACGCTGTACAACAAGCTCTTCCTCTTGCCCGATCACCCCCCCAGGCGCCATGTCTCCCCCAGCTTCCCCATCTGGGTCAGGGAAGGACAGAGTTATGCACCGGGCAGGGGCATCCTTGACAAGATACTGCCAGTGACCACAACCCCCAAACTCCTCTAGTTTGTAATTAGCAAAGAGACGAAGGGGCCTTTGGCCAGGGAAAGATGTTATAGGCTTTTCCTGTCTTCTTGATATCTGGCGTGACATCTCAGAGAAATTGGTCCCAGCACAGGGTCTGCTACTCCAATCTCTTTATCTTTGTCATCATCACACACCCTGGAATACGAAACAGAAGATTGCCAGTGCCAGGCACTGTAGTTATTTAACCCTAATATTGAGCCTATGGGTTGGGCATTTGTGTCCATGTCTTAGAGACGGGGAAAATGGTTCAGAGAGCCTGAGCCATTCATCCAAGTTGGTGCAGCTCACAATAGTCCAGCCAGGAAAGGGTCCCAAGCCTTGCCTAACTTTAATACTCATGACCTTATTGCCACCATATGACCCCCCAACAAAGCTGTGGGGAAGCAACAAAGGCAAGAAGAGAGAAAATGACATTTATAAACACATCCCACTCCTAACCCCATGACACCCACAGCATAGGGCGAATGCCCGTATCGTTATTCCAGATCAAATTATGGCATTGATAACCGGTTGGTGCATTCAGCCTGGGCCACATTCATTGTTAGGAAGCCTATGGATATGTCACATATTGTCATATGTGTCCAGGAGCCTACCTCCCGCATGGCTTTGCCAGTGCTGGCCCTTCCATGAGTCTCTCCCACAGGCTGACCCGCCTGCCCCAACAATTCTCGCCCTTCGGAGGGTGGCTCAACCCCTGACTTTTGTCTCATTTTGCTCAAAGATCCTGAGTCAGTAAATGTCATCATGAAAGCACAGGCACACTATAGCTGACAGTGATTGACAGCCTGCTGTGCAGAGAGCCTCTTGGACAGCAAACTGCTGGCGTGTTTCACTGATCTTGCATAAGCCTCGTTCCGTGAAAACTTCACTATAGTCAGGACTTGCAGGACCTGGGGGCTTCCCTTCAGTTCTTGGGAGGGACACATGCCCCCAGGGCCTGAAGTCAGTGAAGGGACTGGCATCTGCTCCAGCATCTTCTCAAGCTAGTTTGGCACCTAGGGATGCTCTGGATCCTTCCCTGAGGGAACCTGAAGCTTTCTGGCTTCATCTCAAAATAACTCACAGAATTTCTTCTTAGTGCTACATAATCGTCTCTCAGATGATCAACTCCATGCAAGTTACCCAAGTTACCCATGTGATTTATCATTCACTTCTCTCAATACCTCCACTGGGTATTGGTACCCAGAGATGAAAAGAACTGAGCACTTGGTCAATAAGAATATGCAGCCTCTCTTTGGCTTCCTCCCCTCCTGCCAATCTCCCTGCCTCCCTTTCCCAGATTTCTACTGAGTTGGCAGGAATAAGGGATGAGAAGCCCCACATCGAGGTAGTTTAGCCATAAGGATGCCACCCTATCCAAAATCTGGGGCCTTGGAGTTATTGGCTAACTAAGAGACAGGTACATCTGTGGGTTTTATTTATCTCTGTCCTCCACTAATTCCCCATCCTTAACATGACCACAGGGAACTGAGATTTGGATGTAATTGCTGCTCAATCACACACCATTAACTTCCCACTTAAGCTCACTTATACCAGTACATAATATTATCCTCTCACCCACACAGCCAGCACACCAGTGCCCACAAATCATCTGTGAGCGCTTTGGAAATTTCTCAATTATTTTTAATCAGCCCAAAAGGATCTGATCTCAACATTTATGCTGCCTGGACTCACCAGGTACCAGAAACCCAAGGCTCCCAGCAATTAAGGGACACAGCAGATTCCTTACCTGCTGCGCCAATGTCCTCCTCTTTGGTGGAGTGCCTCAACACAGACAAGAGACTACAAGCTATTTTTTAAAGGCTAAAGGATGTGTCACAGTAGGCATTGAATTTAGCCCTCAAGTTTCCAGGGAGCAACAGCGTTCAGCTCAGGACTTTGCTTGACTTGGGGTGGACTTTAACCTCCACTGAGTGTTGTCCCTGGCCAAGCTCCCCTCGGGGTGTGTCTCACCACAATGCACCCAGGAAACCACGCAAAAAGAGAAACAGATGGAGGGAAAATAAACAGCCTGTGCTTTCCCCAAACCAAAGTTACCTGTTGCTTATCTAATAATAATAATCATCTGCTGCAATTTTCCAACCCTCAGAATAAATCAGATTTAAAATGTTGATGTGTCACAACATCTGATTAGCAACTGAGGCATAAATTGCAGCGCAGAGCTGAGCTAAGCAAGGTAGGAAAGAAATGGCTAGGATGAACAGGGGCGCTCAGAAAAGGCTGAGTAAAAAGGCATTGTTAAGAAAACCGCGTGCACAGTCACCTGGAGTCACATCATGCTTTCGTAAAGGGTGGGTTCACAAAACGCTGCTCTAGGGCCCTGGAAATTTAGCTCCTCCTTCCAAAGGAAGGATTTGGATAAATAAGGCATAAGCATAAAATAGAACCTCATTGCTGAATACCCAGTACACATTTGGCCCATGGTGGGCACTCGGTAAATTATCAGTGGATGGATGGATGCATGGAAGACTAATTGACTAAATGATATGATTTATGTATATTCAATTCATGCAGTAGTAATGTAACAAGGTTCTATTTTACTTTAGAGTGCGTTTTTCCCATCTGCTAGTGCCTCTATCCTGGATCCCCACCTTCTTTCCTAATATGTCACTCTATACTCCAAACGCTTTGATGGTTATGCATTCCTACAGAATAATATGGCAATGTCCATTCAAATGTGTCAACCTCTGCTGACTTCTCTAGCTTCACCCTCCATCCTACCTCATAACCTCAGCAATAGCTCCACTGAATTCTGAAACACTTGCACGAGGATGTCTGGTTCTCACTCCCCCATCCATGGATATAGATCCTCCATATGGGATGCTTTTCCTTGCCTTTCCTCCTTTCCCACACTCTACCACCAAAACACTTGCTAACTTCCACCCATCCTCCCAGACACACATATGCCTTGGCTCCCCAGATCGCCCTGAAATCATCACATCCACGACTATCTCAGCACTCCTCCTCATACCATGTGAGAACCATTTACTTACTCACCTGTCCTCCTTCTCTAGACCAGGGTTTCCTATAGAGTAGGGTCTGTGTCGGGGATCTCTGAATTTCCGGCCATCATAGAGTTTGGTGCATGCTGGCACTGAGTAAGTACTAACGAGAGGCAGATTGCATGGAGGTGCTGTTCATCCTGGGAGAGGGCTACCTCGTCATTCATGTTTTCTTTTCCCCCCCTAGGTTTCTGATTCATCAAACCCATTTCTTAACCGAATGCTCAACAGAGATACTATCACAAGAATAACATATAAAAGTAAGTTTGGTTCAATTTCCTCTACAGCAACTCTTCTATAAAGGTTAGTCCTGTCAGAAGGCAAGAAGCCAGAACTGATGATCTCTGTGGGTCCCTTTCAGCTTCATGATCCTTTAATTCTATAGAAAGTCACTCTGGAGAGCCAGGGTTGGCTAAGAAGCAGTTCATTTCAAGCAGAAGTCCCCTGGGTGTCTTAGTCATCCACGCCTGTCTAAGGCAATAATGATTATGATGATGTGGTCATCATTATCCTATGGATTGGTAATGAGCTGGGGGACTCGGCCGGCTGACTTAACTCCACCATGTCAGCTGTCCACTGCTGGTGTTTTGCCAACTGTGTGATTGAAAAAGCACCCATCAGGTACTTTGGATTCAACCTCACACTTAACAGAGGCCCTCTGCTGGACCCGGTATCCCGGTCCTTGTGGCTGGGTCCCCCTTTCAGGAGCAGGCAGGGTGGCATCCTTTTTCGTTCTCTGTGGTCCAGGATCTAGAGACTGTCTAGCTTCCTTGAGTTTCCAAAGTGTTTCATCCCACACTTCTTTAGCAGAAAGAAAGGGGAGTAGTGCAAAGTTGAAGGAGGGGGAAAATGAAGGATCTGCTGCTGCGCTTAGCAATCCCGGAAGCTGCAGGATCTTGAGGAAGTTGGTGAGGCAGCACATACCAAGAGACGAAAGAAATCGGTGGGGGAAAAATGGGACTCAAGTTTTATCTTTGTCCTTCAACAAGGAGTTTCCCCACTTTGACTCTTTTTCCTCATCCATAAAGTGAAAAAGTTGAACTTCCTGTTCCTAAAGTTTTCCAGTCTAGGGTTTTGGATCAATCCATAAGTAAACGATAATTTCCACCAAAGGAAGAAACAGCAAGAAAATGCAATAACTCCCCACATCTCCCTGGCACAACCTTCTTTGAGCTAGGAGCTCGGCTTTGTCTGTTGTTTCTATCTCCAGAAGTGATGTGGGAAAGACAGAGTAGATGTTTGTGGGTCTCCACTTGGGTGGCTGGAAGAGTACAGAGATCCCTGTCCTCACTCGCTTATCTATTCATTCAACAAACATTTTCTATAGGAGGGTAAAGATAGCCCAGATGCCAGCCCTACCCATAAGATGCTCACCACTAGGATCCTCCTGAGGGGCTTGTGGGGTAATGTATGAACGTGGAGAACCTAGGTAGTCATTGTCTAGAAGAATGAATTATGTTGTCTCCAAACACACGATGCCCTCCTCATCAGTATGCTGGTGGAGTCCTCTCTCAGCACACACTTAGATTGCTCAGCTAAGGGAGATATTTCCATCTTGTGTGTAAATAGCACATTTATAACTGCCCATAAAAGATTATTATTCTTTTAACTTTTTTGATTAAAAAAGCATGAAAATTAAATAAAATGCTTTCAAATAATCTTGAATTTGCAGTTTAGAGACCGTGAAAAACCATGAAACTGCACATTAAGCCCCAACACACAATCTGACAGAATGCCACTTGCAGTCAATCATTAGGGGGTCTCTTCTCTCCACTCCACCCCCAGTCCTGGTCTGATTAATATTACGTAAGGTGGTTGCTGCCACAGAGGGTGGGGTGAGGGAGGAAAGAAAGGGAAAGACAGAAAGAGAAAGGGAAGGAAGTACAGAAAAACAGAGGGATGGAAGAAAGGAGGAAGGAAAGGGAAAGGCAGCCAAAGCGTTCCAGGCAGAGGGAGCAGAATCACAGAATTTGGAGAGCAATGAGGAGACTGCAGAGTTTGGAAGGAGTCCTAGCTCTATCAGCCCTGCATCCCAGTACCTAAAAGGAAGTATACCCCCTGAACCTCAGCGAAGCCCACGTGAATGAGGAATGAAAGGGCTCCTCAGTAGAGTGACAGGGAGATGGGCAGAAGAGTGGTCTGGGGCAGATCTCAATTCCACTGCTGAGGAGTTTATACCACCTCTGAAGACTCTCAGAAATGCAGAGAGTACATCTGTGGAAGCTAGAATACATTGGGAAGCAGTATGTTAGATGGCTAATCTAATTTTAACCTCAAATTGTATGATTCTTAACGCAACAGGGGGATGGCTGCCTAGGATACCTGGTGGCATAGGGTGGGGGATAAGGTTGGGGGAGGGATTAGGAAGAATATCTAGGAGACTGGAGGGTGGGAATATGGGGGAATCATCTCAGAAGATCTCTGACCTCCACAAGATATCCATTTAACTCAAGGGTCTTCTGGGGAAAACAGCAACATGGGGAACCCAAGCTGGGCATCCATGACAAGGCATGACCCTTGCATAACTAAGTATATATACATTTGTTCTCAATTGTTTGACAATGTTTCCCCCTCAATTGTAACTCCATATACATCTAATTAAAAAAAAAGAAATGCATAGTAGATAGCAGGAGCACCCCCTCTCCTGTATCTTTCCCTTAGGCTTCATGCCTGCCAGAGCCGCAGGAGGAGAAAAGGGCATTCATGCAAGATAAAGAGACCCTGGCCTGCATGGGGAGAGGTGACTGCCCCTGCCCCTAATAACAGGTATTCTGTGCTTTTATACCCCAGCAGGGAATGATGCAGGTATTCCCTATAGAGACCTTTGTCACAAACCTGAAAGGAACAGCAGCACCACAGGGGTAATGATGCCCTGATACATGGGGATGGACTCATACCCCAAGCATAAGACACTGGCAGAAAGGGATTGATTTGCTCAGCAGGAAACAGCTCTCTAGCTAAACTCCCTGAGGCCACCAGACTGTGGAGGGTTTACCTGGTGGTGAAAGGGACAGTCTGGAATAGAAGCCAGTCACTAGCACATCACCAGTGGTAGAGGGAGAGTCATGAGCCGAGGAGTCTCTCTGGAGGCGCTGCAAGAGGCTGCAGGTCATATGGCACCAGCCCATAAATTCAGGACCTGATGCAGACAACACCACCTGTTCAGGGGCACCTATCAAGGTATCCTCCTTCCATACTTGCACATGAGACAGAAAGCAATCAATGCCCCCCACACTCCACCCACACATAGTCACTTGAATCACATTATCCAGGCTCACCTTACCCCAGCATTCCCATTCTCCCAACCAGCCTATGCCACTACTACTACCCAGAATTACGCCCCAGAAGAACTCCGATTCTGCCTGCTCACTAAGGCGCAGTGCCTAGACTATGATGAGTGGAGCAGCAGGAATATGGAGGGACTCTCTCTGAGCCCTTTCCAGGGTCTCTGCTTACATGTAGCACCTTAGCTCATACTTAGAAAGCCCTTCACAGTGGGTGCAGTTGCAATCCCAGCTTGGAGATTAGACCAAGGGTGCACACCTACTAGTGGCTACATAAATTAGTAACTTCTGCCTAATAAACAGGCACTCAACAGGAAGTGTTGGTTCTTCGCTGCTGCATGTGTCAATCAGCGTGGCTCCGCCTCCAACACGGGGTCTGCAGGTCAGGTGAGGCAGTTCACTCCATGTGGCTGCCAAAGTTCCCTGGTGAGGTCAGAAGCATGTGGCGCTACCTGAGTCCTCTGCTCACTTTCCACTGGCCAATGCCAGTCATGTGACCAAGCCCAACATCAAAAGCCACCCATGAGATGGGGTGAGAGTGTGAGCATTTCCTGGAGAGCAAGGATTCTGTTTCCTAGGTCGTTTTGTCATCATGCTTTCTCCCTATGGAACAAGAAAAGTTAGCTCTGAGGTCTTAAAATTAGTTTTAATCCTGATAATTTAACTTTACATGAAACAGCTCAGAATGTTTTTCTCTTCGTTACCGACTTGGTTCAGTTTGAAGAGTCGTCTTTTTGCTTTTTGCATTTTTTTTTCCACTTAGAAAGGACAAAAACTAACCACTAACTAATATGGAGGGCACTTGTTCAGTTTCATCCTCACCCAAGCTCTCTGCAACTCCTATATGTGTTTCCCTTGACATGGGACATCCAGTGGAAATCAGTGTCACCCAGACGCACAACAGTGGAACCATCATTATACACATATACCGTAACCAGAAATGACTTACAGATTGCTTTCAGATGGGGTCCGTCTTCCCCAAGTCTTCCTCTTGGAGACCACATTATAGCTAGAAGCAAGTCTAGGACTTCAAGCAGAGTGACATGATCTGCTGACAGGTAGAGGACTCCGGTTACTTGGTTGAGGATATACTAGAGAAGGTCAAGAGGCAAAACAGACCAGCCATTCAAATCGTGAGACCTTGATGGTGACAAGGTCAATAGGAAGGGGTGATGACAAATCATTGGGTCAAATTATTTAAAGAAAAAGCCAGGAGATTTCTTAATAAATCAGATGGGTGATGTGAGAGGAAGAGAGGAGTCAAGGATAACTGTAAAGTTTTTAGCTCAAGTAACTAGAAGACATTTCCGTCTGCTGAGATGGGGAAGACTTAGAGGAAGCGTATCTGTGGGTGGAAAGGGAATCACAAATTTTGAACATGTTCAGCTTGAGATGTCTATTAGGCCTCCAAGAAGAGGTGTGGTGTAGGCAGTTGGAGATGAGTCTGGATTTCAGGAGAGAGGGCTGAAATGTAAATGTGGAAGACATCGACATCCAGATGGCATTTAAACTTGGGTGAAATCATGGGAGTAAGAATAAATAGACAAGAGAGGCGGACACGTCCTCACTTTCGAAAGAGCAGCTCAAATCTTCATGACTTAGAATTGGAAACCAATTCTAAAGATATCTGTAAAATCCCACCATGTGCTGCTGCCTCCTCAGCCAGCTGCGGAGGGGCAGGGAGGAGGAGCAAGCACAGCTCCTGCGTTTGCAGCTTTGTGCTGCACAGTCGTGACAATGGGATTCCGTGGTGTTCACAGGAAGCTTAGATTTCCTTGGAAGCCTGGGGACAATCATCATGAAATGGCAGCTGGTAGAGACACAGCCCATTTGCCTGGTCTACAGGATTGGGCACAGCCCGCCTGGTTAGGAAAGGGGAAATTGTGCGAAATCAGTCTTTCGAACCGGTTAACAAAAATCAACACCAGGGAACTCATAAAAGGAGGAAAGAAAGAGCTCCTTGCCAAGAGGCTGGGAGAACTTTGGAAGCCATGCTGATTGATGAAAGCCGTCATACGTGGGGGCAGTGTGTTCTTGTGGCAAGAGATGGAACTGTGCAGACCTGGGCTCCTAACCTGGCTCTGCCACTTCCTTGTCACTTCAGGAAAGTTTCTTTTTTTTTTTTTTAATATATTTTATTAAGGAATTGAGTTATTGTACAATCATAAATGCATTTAAAGTAACAATATGATATGCATACACACTTAAACCAGAATTACCAGCTAGATCCCTCCTATTCTCCCTCCCTCTCCCCTCCTCCACCTTCTCTATCCCCCCACTACCTATCTATGATTGCCCTAGATTATCTGTTACTCTTTGTTGGGACTAATACATGAGATTAACTACCTTTCACAAACGCCAGGCAAGTTTTTTAACTCAGTATCTCTGAGATAGAATTCCCTAATCAGCAAGAGGAAGACATTAATCCTGATGTTGGGAGGGTCAAGGTAAGAATGAAACAAGGTAATGAGTCAATTACCCAGTCAATAACTGGCATAAACTTAGTGCAATATATACATATAATATTTTTTCCTAAATTGGCCTAAGGTAAATGCCTGTCAATCCTGACAGAAATCAGGTCACTATGATAAATGAAAATGATGCCAAAGGTAAATATAGTTCAGAGCACACAGGCAACAGAACATGTGTGTGTGTGTGTGTGTGTGTGTGTGTGTGTGTGTGTGTGTGAATATGTGCTTTTTTCATTTCTTAAGTTGAGGAGTTTGCTTACTGTGTATGAAGCACAGCTCCTATGTCTGTATCCATGCAGTAATGACAATGAGACTCTACCACATTCCTTAGAAGCTTAGATTTCCAACCTCTGAGTAAAAACTTATAAAACACTTACACTAACCAAAACTGACGATGGAAAAGACCCACCTGAATTAATTTCAGGCTGAATTTAGAAAGTCTTCTAAAGAAAATCCATTTTATTAAAGTTAAATTCCTCTTCGACAGAATGAGGGGCAAGATTGAAATTGTAACATTGCAAAAGGGATTTTCTGAAAAGATTTTACTGAGAAGATACTGGTAACTTATTTGAAATATTTTAATTTTTATGTAGTGTATTAGAATAGTGCCTCTATCTCTCTGTTTTCCTTGTCCTAATTAAGGAGCAGGCACAGAACTCCAATAACATAAAAGATATTTCTATGATTTTAGTATCTGCTTGCTTTCATTGAATCATCATTATTTTTTAAAAAGAGAATTTTGTGGTATTTTCAGGTGTCAATTAATGGTTAACAAAGTACAAAGAACAAAGAGCCATTGTAAGTGATAAATTGAAGTACTTCTCAGAATACTGTCTATAAATTAACAGTTTTCCAACATCCCATGACAGTATATTATTTTGTTTCATGTGCCCTTCAATTTCATGTGCCCCATTTGTATCATGGGATATAAATACAATGGCAAGCTTCAAGCCAGTAGGAATCCAAAGGATCACAAAGTCCAAATTTTAAGAAGGTCTGATTACTGTTTTAAGAAATTTCTTCCAAGTAAATAAAGGCACCCCATTGAAGGCACCTGGAAGAAAGCTTCTAAACATGGTGTCTGGCAACGGAACAAGTCCTTTAAAAGATCTTTTGCAATCTGATTAGTTTTAAATTGGCTCTGGCCCTACCTTCTCCAAAACCCTTTGCCAAAAGATGGATGTGCAGGCAAGGACAGGCCACTTTGTAACTGCCTTCTACTTTACAGTTCTTCAGGAAGTGCTCTCTGCACTGCTTCTTAAGGGACACGGTGTTAAATGTGATGAAATATCACTGAGGAGTTTAAGCATATTGCTCCGGGTGCTTCTCTATGCTTAATTGAACTTGTACTTTCATTTCAAAGGAATAGCTTTGGAAATGTTTTCACAGAATGCAAAATGCAGTGCCCAGCTTCCCATGGTGCAGTCTGAGTAGTTATTCATGTCAGCAAGGAACAGGCAAGGGGCAGCCTACCTCCAAGAATCCAATTCACAGAGGCCCTTGATTTCATTTATTGTTTGTGTAAAACAAAAAGCCATATTACTTGATTTTTTAGTAATTGCCTTTTTTCATTTCAGCTGAATTTGCCTCAGATTACAAGAGGAAATGTCATTCCATATAATAAAATTGCCAAATAGCTCCATATTGATCAGAAACAGTATTGATCTCTGGAAGCGCTGCTCCTTTTTCTCATTGGTGCCATTTGCTTAGAACGGGAGCTGCATAGACTGGAAGAGGTCATGTTCATTCTCTTCAGTGGTCCACATAAGTAAGCAGGACGCACTTGACAGACTAAGCTCAGACTAAGGAAAGATTCCCCTACTACGTGGTCCTTGGCATTTCATCATAGTGTATTTTTAACAAAAAAGAAAAAGTCAGCTTGGGAGTTGTAACCATGACTAAGAACTCAGTACAAAATAAACTATAGATTCAGCAAGAGCATGCCATAAAACCAAAGCACAGCTGCCAACTTTTGCAGTAATTTGAAAGACTAAAACAGGGCTGTAAATTGAGCATAAATATCCTATTCTTATTGACTATCCAGGGGGTATCTGTGCTTCCAGCACAGGATGCAGCCAAAGCATAAAAAACTACAATGCTGTCATACCAAAAAAGTTGACCTACCAGAGACACATTTGGCTATCTAAACTTGTTTATTCTGAGAGAAATTTCTGAATCTATATAATTTATTTTTCCCTGGAAGGTGCCCTTAACATTTGTACACAACTGGTGCTACAAGTATAGAAGTTATGTGACTTACACATGAAGAAATCATGAACTACCAGCAAAGCCACAATTAGACTTGGATTAAGACTCGGCATGAAGTCCAGAGATGATTTGCTGTCTGTAAGCTGTTTTTTCATAAGATCAATTAAAACACATAGATAGATAGATGGTAGGCGATAGATAGATAGATAGATAGATGATGATAGATAGATAGATATAGATGATAGATAAGATTATAAACAGAGGATGGATGGATGGATGGATGGACAGATGGATGGATGGATATAGAGAAATGATAGTGATAGAGATGATGGATGGATAGATAGATGATAGATAGATATAGTCTCTTTATAAAATGATCCATGAACAACAATTTGAACTTCTATTGCCTCATTGGCCTCTGAGCTCCATGCCATATTTGTGTATCTCTATTCACAAACCACCCTGACCATTTTTACTAATGACTAGAGCCATGAGTTTGGAAAGGGGGATCCAGCATCCAATGCGTTAATTCTCAGGCTTTTGTTCTGTCTACAGCACCTAAATGATAACACCGACTTACACAAAATGCAGGGTTTCTTCTGGCTGCTGCATGGACAAGATAACTTGTGGGTAGTTCCTGGCATGGTTAGACAGGAAAAACTTCCTCCAGTGTGCCTGGACACAGGATCGAAAATTTCTGGTTTGGCCAGATTCTTTTCTTGGATCCCAAGAACCACCTTTCCTACCAAATACAACAAGCAAGCTTCCCTGGGTGGGGTGGGGAGAGAAGCTGCAAAAAGATAGCCTGAAGTTCTTAAATCTCAATATCTAAAAAAGAACATTGATTTAACGGCAGCCTTTAAAGCAGAGTGGTAAGCCATGAGGATAAATGCTGCATGTTAAACGCACCCCAATTTCAGCAATGTAAATAAAAGGATACAATCTTATTTGCTGGAGACATATGGTAACACCACGTAGAGATGGAAATGGAGCCACCAGTCTCACCCTGACATCCTGGGGTGTGCTATGTAAGGGGGTTGTGGTAGGCAGCACGGACTTAAGCTAATGGTACAGGCTGAAGCCTTGGAGATGTCTTCTGCTCATCTGACAGATGTTGCCTCTTCCTTTCTTGGTTTCTGCCTGGCACCACCAGCAGTTAGACATTCCAGGCAGAAACCATTTCAGCAATTCATTCAGTCTTTATGAAGTAGTCTTTACTATGTAGTGGACTTCATGTTGGCCATTGGGATTCAGAGATAAAAGATGCAGATCCTTCCCTGAAAGTCTCTCAGCTTAACAAGGACAAATAGTTAAATGATCATTGGCAAACTAATTCAGTAAATACCTAAAATAAGAGGGCACAAGCCAGTGGGGGAAAGCCAGGATGTCCCTGGGAGGAAAGCAGGGGTCATCCCCAGAAGCTGGGCAAGGACATTGCAGGGAAAGTGAGGTGACACCAATGCTGCCCAGCATGGCTGATGCCTGGGATGGACCTTGTACTGGATGACATTTGCAAAGCATGATTGCATCCCTGTAAGCCATCTTACATCTTACATCTTACATGTGCTCCATCTGCATACAGGTGTAGACACAGACTTGATTAGCTGAGGGTCCGTGTTCATGCCGACAGTACATGGTAAAGTCAACAACCAATTGCAGACCAGAGTTCAAAGCTCAAGACTCTTCACACTGGGTCTTTCCAAGTTCAGTAGAGTAGGAAATAAAAAGGGCAAAAGATCAAGCAAGCAAGAGCCTTAACAAGATTCAACCGAAGGATAGAGTGGTGAACGAAGATCTGCCCAGCCCCTTTGTTGACTGGGGCATCTCACAGAGAAACCTTCTCAGCAGGTGGAGGCTGCGGTAGCAGCACTGCAACGTTTTGGAAACAGCTGTCCCTGCACTGCCTGGAATAAATCCATAAACACAACCCTTTGCCTTTGCTCCTAGCCTGAGCCACCTCCAGCTCTTTCTTCAAGCATGGCTATAACGCAAGGGCTGGTTAAAACATGGCTACTCTTTGTCCTTACTCTTGTCATGCCTGGAATGGCCCTCATGCTCCTGTCTTCCCTCCTCCCCCTGCCCTGAATAAAATAAAATACAATAATAGCAGCACGCTAGAGTACCCAATATGCTTCTTGTGCAAGCTTGGTTAAACAAATCACATTGACCTTTCATAAGAATGTGCCAGATGCTTCTTTCTCTCATCCACTATGTTAATCTTCAGGCCAAACCGCCATCAGAGCAAGCCTCATTAAGTGCAAATCCGATCATGCCATCCCCTGCTTCAAACCCTTCAGTGACTCCAGCATGAAGCCCTAACTCCCAACAGCACACAGAGGGGCCTTCCCTGTGTGGCCAGTGCTGACCCGGCCAAGCTCAATACCCACAATATCCCTCCCCGCATCCCACTCACACTTTAGCCATCCCCAAGTACATGCCACGTTAAACTTCCTGAGTTCTTTCTCTAGCAGGACTCTGTCTACAGTGCCCTTGACAACCACCTGCTGCCAGCCACACACTGATTATCTCCTGTCATTCAAGATGCAGTTCGGGGTCAGCGTCTCGATCCATCCTTTCCTGAGCTCTGGGCAGATCTGACAGTCTGTCTCTGGGCCCAAGAAGGTGCATAACACTGTCTCTGTGACTCCTGTCGGTGTTCACTTAATTATGTCCTGCTCACCTACACTGAGCTTACAGCCTGACACATAGTAGGAGCCTAAGAAGCAGTCACCAATGACAAATGCCCAACATAAGCTTAGTGTGGTGGTGCCTCATGTGACACCCAGGGATCGTCATGTCAATGTGTTCTCTGCATGCTGTGGCTTTGTCTTGGGAACACCTGACCACACAGGGCAGAGTGCAAGTGCATCCCAGGCATATTCCAATCATTACTCCCCTCCTGAGCTAGTCCTGTGGACTTGGTGTTTGGACACAAAGCGTTTGTTTCTATTTCAGCAGCATGTGAAAGGAAGTCGTTCCTCACAGGGTTGGTCAGGTTGACTGAACTCTCTTCCTCAGCAGCTTTGCATAAACAGAGCCATAGAGGGGTTCCCTTACCCCACTAAAGGGGTTGGAGACCAGGAAGGGCAGTTTGGATAGAGAAAGAAATTGATGGTTTTATTCGTATCATTTCAAACTGCTGACTGCACTGATTTGTTGATAATTTGATTGACAAGCAAAGATACTGTAATTCAAGTTCCTTTGGCAAAGATGGCTCTTCCCTATCAGAGAATTAAATGAGCAATTTATGGAGGAAAACACAGAGGAGGGGCATTCTTTGCCAGGGAAAATAGATCAGCAGCATTAATGCCAGGATCCATAGGTAAGTGTGCCTAGTGACCTGACGTTATCATTCGTGTTCATTTTGCAGTTTGCTATCTAGCTCTTCCATCAGAATAAGCCAGACAATGCATTCATCTTGTTCTTAGTTCTATCCCCAGAGCCCAACCTGGTGCCCAGCTCAAAGAGGTGCTTGGTGAGTATTTGTTAAATGAATACATGACCTCAGTGTGGAGGCCAGAAGAGCTGGGTTCCAGTTCCCACTTTGCAGTCACCAGCCTGCTCTGTGGCTTTGGGGTGTTTACTTTGCCTCTTTGATTCTTATTTTCTTGTTGACAAAAATGTTACTCTCTGCCTGACAATCTCGCTGAGTCAGTATGTTGTTCCAGCTACACGTGAAAGTCCTTTACTGTCACTTGTGCACAGTACTGAGCTTGAGGAATTATATCAACTGTGGAAGAGTTAGTCCTGCCTCGCTGGGAGTTGAGCTTCTGGATGAGCGAGCATGTGTGAATTCAGGCTTTCTCATCCCTCTGCCAGTCCGGCTTTGGGCTGCTGCCACAAGTTCTCCAGGCTGCCTAGACTGGCCACAGTGGTTGGTGTCCCTGGCATACTACGGGACGCAACACCGCCGGGTACATAGATCTGGAATCACTGGGGTGCAGAGACTATTGAAACCACGAGAGTTGGGCTCCCCTATGATGAGAGCATAGATGGAGACAGGAGGAGAGGCTTGGACTGGCCCTCGGGGTGTGCAGTGTTGAGGGAAGCGGGCAGAAGATAAGAGTCAGCAATGGACTGAGAAAGAACGGCGAGGAAAATAAGAACACTAAGCCAGGACAAGAGGGCACCAGTATGCAAAAACAGAAGGGGGAGGGATCACGGGGAGAAAGGAAGGGTGAGACACTCCATGCAATTGTTGGAGATTTCAAAACTCCAGTGCACTGAAGTTTTCTGAATGTACTGAATTTTTTAAAAAATTAGAAAAAAATTTAGCAAGATCCTAACTGTACTTGTTATTGATCATTGGAATTGTATCTTCTTTCTCTATCATCCATATACTCTTGCATGTATGTATGTCACTTTATAATTTCAAAACTATATGTAACAGCAAAAGATACGTGAATGTGAATTACTCACGTAGGTGTACAAGCAAGGTTACCTGTATGGGCTTTCAGGGAGGAGTTACTTGAAAAATTAAATCAATTGTTGAATCTAACCACTGAATCTTGTGTAAGATTTAACCTGATTATTTTTCTTTCTAAAATAGCTCTTAATGTTCTTCTAATTAAGCTATTTTCATAAATAACCATGATAACCAGGCAGCTTTTCAACAGGTCCTTATTGTGACTATCGCTGATGGTCCAGGTCTCAGGGACCATCATGAAGGACTTGGCCCTTCAGATAGTCCTTGTGATAGACCACATTCCTCACAGCTTGCTCACATTCCATGTCCCATCCCATGGGAGGAATGTACTTCTTCACAGCCCTGACTTCACCCTTGGTCGTGTGAGTCATGGGACTCCAGCTACCAAAATGAAAGCAGAAATAAATGTGTCGCTGCTGGGATGGAAGCTTTCAGAGCCAACATACACTTCACCATGATTGCTTTTCCTTCTGTCATTATTATTCACAAATCACAATGCAGCCAGACAGTGGCCAAAGAGTCTGGGTCCCAAAACCGACAAAACAATGACATGAGGGGAAGCACTCAGTCAACCTGACTTGCACATGTTTGAGAACAACATATGAAAATTATTTAAAACGATTGAAATGGAGAAAGGGAGTAATGGGACTCTTTGTTATGGCAGCCTATCCTGACACATACACGGCTTCTGGGATCCAAAAGAAAAGAAAAAAGAACACACACACACCAACAATACCAGCACTTTCTCAAGAAACCTAATTTTTAAGTATTTGTCACCTTCTTTTCTAGATGATGCATATTTACTGCAGGGACTTAATATAGAGGAACTATATCCAGAGACCTCCAGTTTCATTACTTACGATGGGTCGATGACTATCCCTCCCTGCTATGAGACAGCAAGTTGGATAATAATGAACAAGCCTGTCTATATAACCAGGATGCAGGTGAGCTTAGCTTTGGTCCTTTGGCTAATGGTGAAGATGATGAAAAGACTGGCTGGGTTGGTTCAGTGCTCACTGTATTCATTTACTAGGATGTTGTAATAAAGAAACACAAACTGAGTGGCTTAACCAACAGAAATTCATTGACCCATGGTTCTGGAGGCTAGAAGTCCAAGACCAAGGTGTCAGAAGACTGATTCCTTCTGGGGGATACGGAGGATACCCTGCGCCTCTCCCCTGACTTTGGATGGCTTGCTGGGGATCCCTGGTGCCCCTTGGTATGAGAAACATCACCCCTATCTCTGCCTTCAACCTCCTGTGGCATTTCTCACTGCTCTGAGTCTCTGTGTCCAAAATCTTCCTTGTTATAAACATACCAATCATACTGAATTAGAAGAGGCCATTCCAGTAACGTCATCTTAATTTAACTACCTCCCCAGTGACCCTATTTCCAAATAAGTTCGCATCCAGTACCTTCAACATAGGAGTTCGAGGGTTACATAATTCAACTCCTAACACCTGTGTTTAAAGAGCCAGCCTCAAGGCTTAGCATGAACTACTGTAGAAGCATCCCGCCTTTCTGAGGAAGAGTTCTTTCCCAAAACATGCTTTACAGCCAGAACATTCAGACAGCCTGCGAGCACGATGAACCATGCGGTCAGACGCGTTTGGAAAAGGTGGGTTTCACAAAGTTACCTTAGTTTTATTGTGGAATGATTTTTTAGGCCTTTTTTAAAATGATAATATAGGCATCAGTCTCCATGAGGAGGTCACATGACATGTGGGACATATTTGAATGTGGAATGTTTTCCATCAACTCATGGATGAGCCACTACTCCCCCATCTGAATGGGAGCTGGGCCTGACCTTCTGGGCAAGCCTTGCTCAAAGGCTGGTGGCACACTCTAGGTTTGCCACCCTGCTCTGTGACATGAACACTCTTCCTCTTTATCATGAGGGTGTAAATTAGATGAATCTGTTTCTGCTGTGATGTTCTACGATTGTGAGAGTCCAGCAAAACGTAACGGAAAGATGAGCAAGTGAAGCTCAACTGGATCTCCTCAACAGGAAGCCTGTTCACAGCTTGACGATTTGAATGGTGTGAAGTTCTGGATCCTATCTGCTTTGATTGGGGATCATTGAATGACAAGCAACAGGAACCCCCTGTTAGGCTTAGAGAAAGGGTTTATTCAAGAGATCTGTGATTTCTCATGGAATAAAGGTCAGAAACTGATGTCAGGAATTCACCAGAATCAGAACCCTTCTTCTGCTCTCCTTACTGCACGTTTGTTTCATCCCCCTCTCCTGAGAGGGCCTGGCTCCTTTTGTTTCTCAGGCCTGTGGTAGAACATGGCTACAGGTGTCACAGGTCAGACACCTGGCTCTGAGGTTCACAGAATAGGGTCTGAATTGGTCCAGCTTAGTTCAACTCTGACCTTTGGGCAATCACTGTGGTCTGGGAAAGACCCATGTGGAGATCAGGGAATTATTGAATCACATGGAGTCAAAGAAAGAAGGAACCCTAGAGAACACCTAGCTGGATTCTCTCCTTTGGCAGATGGCACGTTTGTGTGTTGGGGGCAATAAATAATCTGTTAGAGACACGCATGAGCTAGTGAGCCAGGAGCAAGGCTCTCTCCATGCCTGGAGGCAGTAGCAGCCCTTCTCCTCAACAGAACCCAGAGGGAGAGGGGCTCTGAGAGGCTGGTGTCCTTTCCGAGACATCCAGCGCCCTCTGGTAGCAGTCTGCTTGGTCTAACTTCATGCCTTGTGTGTTTAAGAGGACGGTTGGATCTCACAGCTACTCTTCTCTTCTCAGATGCATTCCTTACGCCTCCTCAGCCAGAATCAGCCATCTCAGATCTTTCTGAGCATGAGTGACAACTTCAGGCCTGTCCAGCCACTCAACAACCGCTGCATCCGCACCAACATCAACTTCAGTTTACAGGGGAAGGACTGTCCAAACAACCGAGCCCAGAAGCTTCAGTACAGAGGTGGGTACAGCGGCTCCGAGACCTGTTCTCAAAAGCCTGGCTCTATCTCCCGTTTTAGGAATCATGATTATGACAATGGGACCAGCCACCATTTGCATAGTACTTCTCTGTTGGGAAAGCCTACATACATATTGCATATAGATGTTGATAAATGTTTGATATATACAATACATATCTATGCATATATTGAAGTTTGATGTCACATATATCAAACTTTTATGCCCCCTCTGGTTCAGGCAACGCAGCCCTTTCTATTGCCATTTTACACATGAACCCAGAAAGGCCAGTTTTCCTTAAGGTTATAGAACAGGACAGCAAGAAGCAATCAAGCCTTTGGTTATGTTTCTCCAAAAGTTGAGCAATGTCTGGATGCCAGGCCTTCTGGCTACAGCAAGGGAATGCATGTGGACAGAACTTTGTCCAGTGTTCTTTCCCTAGAATCGGTCATTACTCCTACTGAAGGGTACATTTAAGATGACTTCTGCCTCCTGCAACTTTCTGATCCACACCCAGCCCTTCTTCCTTCTTCCGCACACTATACTAAATAACTGGTGGTCATTGTGGAAGCCCTTGTGTGGAAAGAAAGGCAGGGCAATGCCTTAGATGGCCTGGACTGAGAGTCAGGACACTGAGGGTTCCGGACCTGGTTCTAACAAGCTGTGAATAGCCAATGAGCCCCTCGGGATGCGGCTTCTTTCTGATAGTCCCTATCCCCATTACCTCCTAGCTTGCTGTGAGGACAAACAAGAGCCTGGGTGAGAAAGCCTTTCGTAGAGAAAACACACCCTCCAGATATGGGGGCTGTGGCTCTTACCAGGCAGCTGTCAGAAGCAGCAGCCACTGCTGACCGTGGGGCTCCACCTCATGTCTCCCTCCTCCTTCCCCCCCGCACCCTCTTTCTGTTTTCTTAGTCACACTGAGTGAGTGCCTGTAGATTTTCTGCTCCCTTCAAGCCACAACTGCTAGACAAATAAATACACAACTCATTCATCGCCCCTTCTCTTTATTCAGCATCTATTCATTGCAGGCCTACTATGTTTTGGACACTTAGGTGCATGATGTCAATATAGTAATGAAGACAGTATGACACTAACCCTACAGAGCTTAGAGTCTAGACCAGGAATCAACACACTTAGGGGCACTGAGCAACACACTTAGGCTTTGTGGGTCCTACAGTCTCTGTGTCACTCTAATGATGTAGTGTGACTCCAGCCATAGAAAATACATAAATGAATGGGTGTGGATAATCATAAATAAACCTTTATTTACAGTCACCAAAATATTCCAATAAAACTTCATTTAGAAAAGCAGGTAATGTGCTAGATTTGGGCTGTAGGCTGAAGTTTGCCCATTCCTGATCCAACCAGTGCCATCCTCTGGAACTTTCCGCAGTGATGAAAATGGTCCAAATCTACATGATCCAATAGAGCAGCTACTAACCATATGTGGTTAGTATGATGTTGCAAATAAACTTTAATTTCAATTTATTTAGATTGGCAGTAGTCACATGTGGCTGGCGGCCCCCATACTGCACAGCACACACCCAGAGGTGCATAGGGAAGAGAAGAGCTGAGATACTAATAAGCAAGCAGGCATTTTATCAGTCCCTTCCCCTTTGGTGTAAGGCCCCGTTAAACATACAAATTAATTCAGTCATGCCTTGTTTTGTGTTGTGTGTGTGTGTGTGTGTGTGTGTGTGTGGTTTTGTTTCTTTCTCTCTCTCTCTTTGCAGTAAATGAATGGCTCCTCAAGTAGGGAACTAAGCCAAGAAGAATCCCATGTCGGTGAAATGCTACGGCTGAGAATCTACGCAACCTAGAACGCCCCCACCCCTTCTCCTCTCTCCTTCCTTCCCCCAAACCTCGTTCACTGTCTGGATTGGCCCCCTCTTCATGAAAATTGTCTGCAAAATGCATCTCTTACCTGCACTCCAAACATACACACAAACACTGGCACATACACACACATGCAGACACACCGCACATACACACTCATGCAACCTCCGTGATGGGAAGTCAGTTTCAGAAACAGAAGCCTCATTCGTAAGAGGTCCTAGAAGAAAATAACCAGTTAACCTGATTACAATTTTGATACCATTTTCCTGAACTAATAAATCGACCCAATGAGACTTTTCAGCCTTTGTACATACAAGATTCTTCCAAAAGAGAGAGAAGACAAAACACAGCTCTGAAAGCCTCAACTGGACATTGCATCAAGTCCTCTCCGATAGCCTCCTGAGATCCTTTGAGGATGCTGGTGACAGTGAACCAGGACAAAGCTGACCAAGGACACTTATTTCTAGATTATGATTCTTCTGTTTACTCGACAATTAAAAATAAAATAAAAAAGGACAGACATTGAAGAGCTCCACGTTGTATATATATATCACCGCAGACTCTAAAGATATGGAATTATTTCCTTCTTTGTCACATATCTGTAGTAGGATTTGCCAAGATCGGAACTGACCCATTTGCTGTTTCTTGTTTTCCAAAGGTCATACATTGTGTTTGGTTATTGTTAACAGCTCAATAAATGTGTTTAACTAGTTGATTTTATTTTTATTTGATTTTTTTTTTTTTTTTGGCTTTGGTCTGTTCTCCTTCCCTACAGCCTAAGCCCCAGCTCCACGCAGCTCCATTCTTTTGAGTTCATTTCTCCTTCACCTACATGTTTGTTCATTTGCAGCCACCTTTACTGGGTTTGTGGCAATCAGGAATGCATTTGCTAAGCGAGTATAACTTTAATTCCACTCCATGGCTCCATCGTTCATACCAAGGTGAGCTTCAGCCTGACCGCAGCAGGCGACAGATTTCTTGCGTTTCAAAACTGCCATCCCCCCTGTGATGCTCCCCTGAAGGAATGCACTTTGCCTTGTAAATTCCTGGGAAAGGGGTGTCTTTCTCTCCAGGTGCAGCCGGATCTCACAAAGTACAAACGAATGCCTTTCTTTTCTTGTTTATAATGGTCACTCACTGTGTTTGGTTACTGTCAAAAAAAAAATCAATAAATGTGTTTAACAAGTTACCCAGTACCTATGACTGAGTTTATTGAGAAGGAGGATGCTCCCTGCTGAAGTCTCTGAGTCCCGCTGGGTCCACGAGCAATTGCGTATGGCCGGCAGGGCAGCCAGGGCTGCCAGAACAGTCTGTCTGGCCGTTCCCAGAGCCAGGTAATTAATACCCTGTTGAGAAAACACATAGGCTTAGCTGCTGGAAGGCAAGGCCTGGATGTTCGTTCAGTGGCCAAATTAAAAATAACTTTCATCTCTCCTTTCTGTCACAATCTCCAGAAAGGGAGAAAGCAAAGTCCCACAGAGTCTGTGCAAATGGAAAATTCACAAGCATATCAGAAGCTTCACCCAGTGACGAGCTATATTGACAATGAAAAATCCCAACAGCCGGTTATTTCGTATTGGGAATATTGCACTTCATTGAATTTTCATTTTCACTTTTTGCATCACTGTTACATGACAGCTTTGGCCATCCATGATGGCATCTAGGCCTATTTCTAAGCAAGTGCATCTTTCCAGAAAACCAAATACTTAGACAGGTTTGTGTGGTCTTCTGCTTCCTTTCTGGGTCATCATCTTCCTTAGTCTGCAACAGCAAACAGTGATGCAGTATAATGGCGGAAGAATATGAAGAGCAAGCCAACTGAGCTCTGCCACTGTCCTCCTGTGTGACCCCAGGCAGGTAGCTTTATTTCTCTGATATGTACATTAGGATTGCTAATAACTGCCTCCATCAGTGAGGAAGCCTAACCGCTATAGCCACTTCGAGCAGTCAGCACAACACTAACGGTTGTGTAAATGGTCCTTACGGAGCATTTGTGTAGCCTATCTGCTGGAAGTTTATCTGAATTATAGTGTGCCTCCAGTTTCCGGGACAGGCTCACATTTATCACCATGGGGACATCAGATTAATATCAAATATCAAATAAAATATCAAATAAAAGCAACCATTACCAGCAGACAGGAGAAAGGTACATGGTGTGTTGAGGAAGGACTGCAGGTGACAAAGGCAGGCAGCCTGGACTCCTAGGTCCTGCTCTGTTCCGGCATCCTCTGACTTGGGATGAGTCAACCCATCTCCCTGGGATGGAGTTATTTCCTATAAACAATCTGAGTAAGATGCTCTCTCCTGGCCTCTCCATCCTGTCATTCCCCATCTGCAACTCATTCAGCTCCTCAGTCCTGCACTCTCCACCCCCACCCTGGGCATGGGTAGAATTCACCTTGGCCAAGTAGAACTCAAGATGGAGCAAAGCAGACCTGCCTCCCACCTTCTGGGGCGTCCACAGCCACTAGGAGTCACAGGTACCAGGTCCTCAAACCACATGGGAGTAGTAAGGATTAGCTGGATTAGTACTACTCTACAAGAAAATAAAAAGAAATTTTTAAAGTACCAAAAAAACCCCTGAGACTGGGCCTGGTGAAAACATCAAGTTATAAAAATCCACAAATGCATTTTGTCTGGAGGCTCAGGAGGGGTGGGCAGCATTCCCCCAGCGCTCTGCCCCCTGCCCCACCTGCTGGCTCTGGCCGACATGGGCATCCTTTCCAACCTAGAGAGGGTGTCTACCACTTGGGGATGCACGTCCCTCCTCCAGGAAGTGGAAGCAGGTAAATGTGTACCCAAAGGAGTACTGGGGAAATTGAATGGGAAAAAGAGAAAACACAGTGTGGATAACCATTGCCCCATCCGAAGGACAAATTTTGTGATTTTTAAAGTCATTCAGGGCCCTGTTCCCATCTCCCTGGGTACCAGTTTGGTTCCCATGGCGACAGCAGAACAACCACAACTGGCTGCACTGAAGGTGTTGGAATGTGGTACAGAACAGCCTGAGGGCAACATGGAGCCTGAGTGGAGGGCAGGGCTCCACCAAGCCACACCAGACTGGAGTCCAAAGGGCCACGTGGATAACATGCCAACAGCCCCAGGGTGGCCTTTCCTGCTGTAGTGCTTGAGAGTAACCCAGGTTTCCTATTCCAGAAAGCCTGAGAGTAGAACCATCAGGAGCAAAAACCCACTTCAACACTTAAAGCAACTGGCAGCTGAACCTAAGGAAAGACCTACCAAGACCCCAGCTGAGGAAGCGTGCTCATAAAACCCAGACTGGCTTGCACATTTCCTGTGGCACGGGCTCTGGGCTAATATCATCCCATTTCACCCCTTCGGTGACCCAAGACGCACTCATCCCTGCTGTCTTTATGTTATAAATGCAGAAGCTGGGCTTCCTAAAGACCAAGTGACAGGCGCAGAGTTTTATAGCTATAAATGGTAAAGTTAGCGCCAACTCTTTCAAGCCAGTGCCCCTCATTCATCACCATCACTTGAGAACTGGTTAGAAATGCAAGTTTTTAGACTCCACTGCAGACCCACTGATGTTCTGAGTATGAAGCCCAGCCCTCTGTGTTTCAACACATTCAGGGTAATTCTGATGCACATTCAATATGAGAATCACTCTAAATGAAATTCTTATTATTGCTAATTCCTTCTCTAGAGGTTCATTACAATCTCCTTAACATGATGGGCTCCAAGTTCATCCGTGTTATAGTAAAGGCCTGGATTCCCTCTTTTCAAGGCTGAATATTATCCTGTTGCTTCTATATGCCACATTTTTCCCTACCCTTTCATCTGTCGATGGAAATGCAGGGTTTTTTCCATGTTTTTGCTATTATAAATAATATTGCAATTAATATTAATTAGAGTGCAGATATCTTAGCTCCTCCCATCCTGATTTTAACTCTTTTGAAATCAGAGTATAGCTGGATCATTTTGATTTTTTGTGGAGCCTCCCTACTCTTCTCCACAGTGACTATACTAATTTACATTCCCACCAATATTGCACAAACGTTCCCTTTTTCTCCAACTTTTGTGAAGTTTTGCTATCTTTTTTTAAGACAGAGGGAGGGAGATAGAGTAAGAGACAGAGAGAGAAAGAGAGTCAATTTAATTTATTTATTTTATCTGGTTTTTGTTGCTCCGACACTTAGTTGTATATGTGGTGCTAGGGTTTGAAGCCAGGTCCTTGTGCATGCCAGTCAAATGCTCTACCACTGAGCCACCGCTCCAGCCCATCTTCTTTTTTCTTTTTCTTTCTTTCTTTTTTTTTTTTTTAAGAGAGAAGGACAGTGAGAGCGAGAGACAGAGAGAATCATTTTTTTTATTGAGTTTCTGCACATGGCCCTCATTGCTCTGACACTCAGTTGTGTATGTGGTGCTGGGGCTTGAACCTGCGTGCTCATGCATGCCAGGCAAGCACTGTAACCACTGAGCCACCGCTCCAGCCCCCATCTTTTGTTCTCTTGATAACACCCATCCTAACAGATATGAGGTGGTATCTCTGTTGTTTTGATTCACATTTCCCCAATAATTAGCAATGCTGAGCACCTTCTCATATGCCTGTTAGTCATTTGATGTGGTCTTTGGACAAATAATTATTCATATCTTTTACCCATGTTTTAATGACATTTTTGCCATTGAATTGTGGGAGTGCTAAATGACATAATCCAGACACAAAAGAACAAACACAACGTGATTTCACTTACATTAGAAATCTAAAGTGGTTAAACTCAAAAGAGGAAGCAAAATGGTGGCTTCTAGGGGTTAGTGGGAGAGTGAACCAGGGCGGTGCAGTCCAAAGCTACTTAGATTTAGTTATAGAAGACGACTAAGTCCTAGAGATCTACTGTACAGCATGTTGCCTAGGGTTAACATACTACATTACATATTGAAAGCTTGAACACTTCAGAACAGGAGGGTAGACCTTATGTTAAATGTTCTTATAACCCAGAAAAAGGGAGGGAAAAACTTGTAGAAGTGAAGGCTGCGTTCACGGCATTGTTTATGGTAATCAAACTTATTAAGATATATATTTTAAATATGTACAGCTTCTTTGTATGTCAATCATATCTCAGTAAAAGTACAAAATAATATTCTTAAAAAACAATCTCTTGCGTAGTCTAAAAATCTCCATGCCCATTTAACACCACTTATCACTTAAGTCACAACCTAGGGTAGCAGCCCAGGCTTTTGTAAGACCTGCAGATGCTTCCAACACACAGCAAAACTTGGGACCGCACCTCTGTGAAAGGACTGACTTCAGGAGGGCTCACAGGAGGTGCATCCTTGGGAGCCTAGAAGACTGCATCGTCTCATGAGATTTCCCATTCCAGAATCCCATCCTGCTCCCTATGCAGATTAACTCTTTTGGAAAGTTTCAGAAGGTTCCCCAGCCTCCTTCTCCAAATCTTCAATTAACATATGCAGAGTTTGAATAACAAATTTCTCTCCTTTTAAATAAAAGAAGCATTAGTATTTGAATGACAGCTCCTCGTCAGCCTTCTAAAATCCACTGCGGGTCATCACTCCTCATCACTCAGATTGCAAATTTCCAAGACCGCAGGTCATCATCAACGTATGAAAATAAGTTGTGAATCAGGAGATGAGCAGTTGGGAAAGATGGAAAGTTGATACTTGATTAAAAGTCTGAGGCAAGTTGTTGCCCTGACAGTTCTAACATCATGGCATCTTTTCCAAGCAGTGCCCACTCTCCCTAACTCTGCAGCCCTGTGACAAGCCCTAGTCCCAGCCCTCATGGCCTCAGGCCCAGAGTATATCAATATCCACCCAACAGGTTCTCCTGCCTGCAACCCATTAATAAGTGAAAGACCCTGGACTCAGGGAACAAAAATACCCACGCCCTGCTCTCAAATAGAACCTGAGTCTACCCTAAAGGGAGGTTTTAGGAAGCTTAGGCTGGGCCATGGAGTAGGTACAGGACAATCTGAGACATTTTCTAGGGGCAAGACCAAAATACAAAGCTAAGCAGAAAGCCCAAAAGGGAAGTACTCCACACTGACTTAGTGAAGAAACACATTGCAAGAGAGCAGAATAGCACCCACATGCCAGACCTGGAATGGAAGTACTAATCGGGACCCTGAGGACTTCTTCAGCTGCATTCCATGCAATGTCTGAGTCCTTGGCCATGGCCCAAGGTGGAAAGAAGAGATATAGTCACATCCTGACCCAGATATGTCCAACTCCCTCCAATCCCACCATTAGGATCAATGAACCAAAACCTCTGACCGGAGCACATCTCCCAAACTCACACTCTCAATAGTCCCGAGAGTTTAAGGCTAAAGGATGGAATTCGTCACCAAGCAGGCAAAGCCTTCCTTAGTGGGTTCTCAGCAGAGGTCCAGAAATGCTGGTGTCAGTCCCAACACAGGTTGTGGTGCAGCCACCCAGACTGTCTGCTGTTATCCACACACTCATGTTTCCCAGCCACCTGGCCTCAGCCCATGGTCATCACCCAGCCTACAATACTCCTTCAGGGTCTTCCTCATCTGTGGAAATTCTGCACATATTTACAGGGACCCTGCTTAAATGCCACCTTGGGTTTCCTCGATTCCTCCCTGCTTGGGAGAATCCTCCCATCCTGAGCTCACACAGCACATCAGTTGCTTCTCTAACATTGGCTTCATTTATTGCTCTACTAGAAATAGGCGTAATATATAAAGGACTTCATGCGGTTCTTCATTCTCTTTTCTGTGCATGCCAATTTGAAGTTCCCCGAAGGCAGAGATGATCTCTCCATTCATCTTTATTTTCTCTCCCCACGATGCACAGATGTAGAAAGAAACCATAGCACAATGCTTTGCAACTAGTAGATATTTTTAAAAAGTTGATATACAGAATTTACTTCTTTGGGGGAGAATAGTATTTGATTCCTTTCCTTTCAGAGTTATTGAGCTCCTTCTCTGTGTACCAAGTACACGACTAGGTCCTTTTACAAATATTATAAATACATTTTTTGGTGCATCTAGCAGTTCTGCTGAGTAGTTCTTGACCTTATTACATTGGTAAATAAGTTAACAATCAGAGAGTTAAAGGTCCGTACCCAAGATTACAAAGCTGGTGAATTTTGGAACCAAAAAGTTGTAGCAAAGTCAGGATTACTAGTAGCCTTCTCTCGAACACTAGAAAGGGCTCAAATAATAAGCTCCTGACTGAGGCCAGAATGGAAGAGTGCTTCCCCCTGAGACTGTGGTCATTGGGTCTATATCTTTATAATGGACTTGCTATGGTCTGAAGGCATAAATCTCCCCAAAATTAGTAAATTGACTTCCTAAACTTTAAGGTGATGGCATTAGGAGGTGGAGCCTTTGGGAGGAGGTTAGGTCCTGGGGGTGGAGCCCCCATGAATGGGATGAATACCCTTAGGAAACTAGCCCAAGAGAGACCTCTTGCCCTTTGCATCAAACAAGGGCACAGCAATAAGCCATCATCTACAAGCCAGAAAGTGGTCCCCTGCTAGATACCAGATTGGACTCCCCATGACTAGGACTGAAGAAAATAAATGTCCACTGTTTACAAAGCATCCGCTTTACAGTATTTTGTTATAACAGCCTGAACAGTGCAAGGCTCGAGGTGTAAGAACTTTGCCAATGGTTCCAGTCCCAGACCAATTAAATCAGTCTCTGACTATGAGGCCAGGCCATCAGAAGATTTTTTTTTTAAACCACAGAGCAGATGATTCCACTCTGCCATCTGTAACACAGGCAGACTGTGTAGGTAAAGGCAGATTATACATAGACACATTGCATCAGTAAACAAGTCTGCCCCTCAGAATTGACTGAGATGCTTACCAAGGGCCCTAGCCTTTACGGTCCAGGCTGCTGAGAGCTGTCAGGTGAATCCAGCGAGATGTGCCAGTAGGATTTCTAGAACTGAGGAGGATACTCAGCCTTCCCACCCCACAGGCCTCTTCACCTCTGGACACAGAGACAGTGGGAATTCCAAGGACAATCAATGGTTAACTTTGGGAAAGTGTTCAGAGAAAGAAAGAAGAGCCAAACTGTCTCTGTGCCCAAGTGCGTTCTCCAGAGTGAGTGGCAGCCTTGCCCCTGTCACCAGACTGCTTCTGTCTCTTGGGTTTAAGGTGCCTCATGAGTGAAATGGATATAATCATTTCTCTTCTCAAAGCTAAACAGGCTGGGAAAACAAAACCAGCGAACAGGTGCGAAAAAGCTTGGGAAAGTGTTCAACAAATGTCAGGATGCAAACGCTTCTGCTGCAGTGAACCAAGATTCCCTGCTGGGCAACATGCACAGCGGGGCCTCGGTGGACTCCGACTCCACAGCTCCGAGTGAGGGCCTACTGTGTGCCAGGCACAAGTCCTCCTCTGAGAATTTAATATAAAATGGGAGATACAGCTCCAAAATATATTTGGATACGCCACCCTGTTATAGATTTCAGAGATGAAAAGTGGAGCTGCATCTGATGAAATACTTTTGAGAGCTGGGAATTGTGGTTGGAAGGCAAAGAGGAATCAACTTCAATAGAGGCTTCTGGGAAAGAAGACAGCCCTGAGGAATTCATTTGCACTGATAAAGCTCAAAGCTTGGTGGAGTGAATAGGGAAGGAGCCAGCATTTCAAACAGGAAGCAGCCTGGAGAACTACCATGGAGATGCGTCCCAAAATGGCAAAAGGGGCCAGAGCAGCCGAGGTCACCTGTGCTGTTAGTTGACTCTCCCCTGAAAGAGTTTTGCTGGGCCCCTTCAGAGTCAAGGGCTGGCACACACATATCCTCCAATTCACTTCATTTGCTGGACACTAGAGATTTAGCTCTTGTCTCTGGACCGGACACAATGGGAAACACTGATGCCTAAGTCATTGTTCTTGCCTTCAAGAAGCTTAAAGTTCAGTTGAAGGAGACAATTAATGAAGGAGGAACTCTTGCAATTAATGTGATTTAGAAATATTTAAGTCACAAATACTTTTTTTGAAACTTTCAGATAAGTACGTTGGCTGAGTGTGATTATGCAGGCTGCACACTGCACAAAAGGGCCCAGCTGCGAGGATGGTTGAGGACCCCTTTTTGCAATTGATTAGCCTACAGGGAATGAAGCCTTCTTGTAATTCACACAAAGATACTGCCTGCTCTTGCTGAGACCCAGAGAGCCGTAACTTTAAAAATAATAGGAAATTCAGAAATAAAGAACGTGGTCTTGATTGAAAAGCTCAGTGGGAAGCTTTAGTGAAGGAAGAGGGGTTTTGAATAAAGCCTGCCAGGTAGCAGGATAGGAATAGGTGGGGAGGCAGGATGCTATTCCAGACAAGCAGAAGACCTGGGGCAAAGAACTGTGGCTACAACCAGCCCAGCGGGTGCTCTAGGCAGGATGAGAATTCTCTGGTTTAGTATAGACCTGATGAAAGTGTACCAGGACACAAGATCAGCTGGATTTGGTAATCAGTGGCCAGAGTGGGTGAACCTGAGCTCCTCAATTCATGTGCTGATGACACTTGACAATCATCTTATGCCTCTGAGTCTGAGTCCTCATTTATTAAATAACAGAGGACACTCCCTCATACTCTTGAAAGCATTTACTCAGAAATGAAATGGGGAGAGAAGTACTTACTAGGTGGGATTTAGAAGAGTTGTGTTAGTATAATAGACAATGGAAGCTGTTGTGAGCCTTGGGCAGGAATATGACACAGCCAATAGGATCATAGACAAGAGCTCTGTTGAGGGGAGGAAGAAGAGAGCTTTAGATCTTTACTGGTCAGGTGGCAAGATGCTCAAAGCCAAGCAAGGCCTTCTAGAGTTAGTTGTTGTCTGATCCGCCTCCACACTCCCAAGACTCAAGGGACAACCGAGTTGCTCCACCTCCTCATCTGGGAAGAAACTTCAGACACCAGCTGCTCCAGGAAAGACAGAGAGATCCTAAAAAAAAAAAACAATTCAAAATGAGATTCCACAAAGTTCCAGGAGGAGAGGAGAACATTGATTGCTGATATTCATTAAACACATGTGCTTGACAGGAATTGACCCTTTAATGATCACAATGAGAGGGAGACAGAGGGACAGAGAGGTCAATGTCATTCAAATAGTAAGAATCAAAGAAGAGATCTCAGCACCAGAGCCTTCTTGCCTTACCACCATCATGATGCCTCTCAGAAATCATGCTAATAACACAGCAGAGATGAATGAAAATAAATAACCAGTATATATGAGAAGAATTGAAAACAGGTGTTCAAATACATGTTCAAGCAGGCTAAGAGCAACACTACTCACAACAGCCAGAAGATGGAAACAGCTCCAACACCCATCAAGAGATGACTGGATAAACCATGGCCTATGCCAGCAATGCACTATCATCCATCCTTAAAAATGAAAGAACTTCTGGTACGTGCTACTGCAGGGTGAACCTCAAACACGTCATGCTCAGTGAAAGAGTCCAGATACAAAAGCCACAAAACATATGATTTTATTTATGTGAAGTAGGTAAATAAAAAGAGAATCCAGTTTGGTGATTGATTACCAGAAGTTAGGAAGAAAGGGGAACCAGAGCGACTGCTCAACAGGTACAGAATTTTTTCTTTTTAATGATAATGTTTTGGAGCTACACAGGGGCAGAGGTTGGACAACATCGTGAATGCACTAACTACCACTGAATTGTTGAAAATGTTCAACTTCATGTTATGTGAATTTTACCTCAACTCAAAAGCTCAAAATGGACAACACTAGGGATGAAAGGCACATGCTTGAGAGATGAGGGAATTACAGGGAGGCACAGAATATAAATATTTTAATTTGTTTTTTTTTCTTGGCAGTGATAAAAAGACCCAACAAGAACAATGTAGAGGAGGAAAAGTTCATTTGGGGGCAAAGTTTCAGAAGTTCATTCCATAGTCAGCGGACTCCATAGTTCTGGTGAGGAAGAACATCATGGTGCAAGGACATAGCAGAGGGAAGCAGCTCAGGACATGGCATCTAAGAAGCAAAGAGACAGGCAATGGACCTGACAAAATATAAACACCAAAATTATGCCACCAGTGACCTGCTTCCTCCATCCACACCCCAATTTCTTACAGCTACCTCCCAGTTAATCTAAATCAGTGGATTAATCCACAGACTAGGTTACAAAGTCTCATAACCTAATCATTTCATCTCTGAACATTTTTGTGTCGTCTCACACATGAGCTTTCAGGGACACCTTATATCTAAACCATAACAATACATATAATCAGTCTCTGGCTTGTGGATCACAGTCTTGCTTAAACCTAATTCTTTTGCATCCCAGTTGATTAAGGGGAAAATACAATGAATGGCCATGTCTGCTGGTCATCAGATGCCTCTCATGTTCCAGGCCTTATGCTACGCTCTTTACTGATAAAATTCATCCAGTATTCCAACAGCCTTATGTAATTAAGAAAAAAAATACTTGTTGGCATTCTGGTTGGGGCCTGTTTGAGTCCCACCAGAAGGTGCTCAGGACACAATCAGTAGGACCTCCATCCAAAGAAGCCCTACTCAGGACCAACCAGGGAAGGTTCCCCACCAGGAGCAGCCCTGCCTACCTGATGCCCCCACATTCTTGTTGGGGCCTGTTTGAGTCCCGCCAGAAGGCACTCAGATCACAAACAGTAGGACCCACATTGGGAGGAACCCTGCTCAGGAACACCCGGCAAGGTTCCCAGCCTGGAGCAGCACCACCTTCCTGATGCCCCACATACCACTAGGTTCAGATTTGCAAGCTTCAGCCTGGAACCAAAAGGTAGAGCAACAAAAGGACCCAGGCAGATGATCACCCTGGAAGAAGGTAATCATCAAAGAGTTGGTAGCTTATCTGACCCTTTGACTTACAAGGAAAAACCACCTGGAGAACTGCCTGCCTTCCCCTCAGGAAATCTCAATTCAGAGATCCAGAAGAAGCTCTTCAAAAATGAAGAATCAAATGAGAAAAGGTTCACCTCAAACCCAAAACTCCCCTAAAAAGGATGCCATGGATAGGGCATGAAAACCATGAAAATATTACCAATGATCTGATTACTAAAAGGAAAAATGAGATAAAAGAAGATATAATGAAGGGACTAGGTGAGAAAACTCAAGATATGAAAAACTTTACTATCAAAGAAATAAACATACTCAAAAAGGAAGTAACAGAGC
Organism: Aplodontia rufa; assembly: GCA_004027875.1. Classification (NCBI taxonomy): domain Eukaryota; kingdom Metazoa; phylum Chordata; class Mammalia; order Rodentia; family Aplodontiidae; genus Aplodontia; species Aplodontia rufa. Next base: position 28,871 of record PVKS010003391.1, on the reverse strand, counting down.
TAAAATCTGCAGTCAATGATATGAGAGGAACTATGGAAGAATTTAATAATAGAATAACTACTATAGAAAACAAAACCCTGCCAGCTATTGAAGAAAGAACTTCTGACAATGAGGATGGGCTGAGAAAGCTAGAGTGCATGGAAGGCGAAAAAAAAAAAAAAAAACAACTCACAGAACAAAAACATCATTTTAAAAATGTCTCGGAAGAAATGAGGAGAAACAATCTGAGAGTCATTGGGATACAGGAATAAATTAAAACATAAACGAATGAGATAAGGAACATTCTCAAGGAGATTGCTAAAGAAAAATTTGGCCATATAAAAATAGTCAGATATGCTCATCCAGGAAGCTTACAGAACACCCAATAGGCCTAATCCAGTGAGAAGCTCACCAAGACACATCATATTCAAAATGTACAACAGGGAAATCAAGGAAAGAATATTGAAAGCAGCAAGGGAGAAACGCCAAATCACGTTCAGAGGCAAACCAATCAGAATCACATCTGACATTTCATTTCAGACTCTGGAAGCCAGAAGATCATGGAAGGAGATCTTTCAACACCTGAATGAACACAGCATGCAGCCAAGAATACTACACCCAGCAAAACTCAGCTTTAAATTTGAGGGGGAAATAAGAACTTTTCATGATAAGAACAAACTTGCAGCATTTGTGAACAGAAAGCCAGCATTACAAAGAATTCTCAAAGATAAACTCCAGATAGAAGAACAAGTTAACATTCCTTAAAACCCACAAACACAGGCAATTCAATAAAGGAACATGCTATCAATAGACAACTAAGACAGCACAGAACTCACTGATAAAACACAATGAATATGAACCACAACCACATAACAATTCTAACACTGAATGTGAATGGTCTCAATGCACAAATCAAAAGACACAGACTAGCAGATTGGATCAAAAAACAAAATCAACAATATGCTGCTTATATGAAACCCACCTTCCAGCCAGTGACACCCACAGATTAAGGGTGAAAGGATGGGAAAAAATCTACCAGGCATACAGCCCAAGAAAGCAAGCTGGAGTTGCAATTCTTATATCTGACAAAATGGATTTCAAACATAAATTAATCAAAAGAAATAAAGAAGGCCATATATCCTAATAAAGGGAATAATACTACAGAAAGAAATGATCACAGTAAATATATACCCTCCAAACACCAATGCCCCCAACTATGTGGAAAAATTTCTCCAGGATATAAAACCACCTGTGGACCTCAACACAATAGTACTGGGAGACTTCAACACTCCTCTATCACTAATAGACAGATCATCAAAGAAAAAAAACAATAAAGAGCTCTCTAATCTAAACAACACCATAAATCAAACAGACAACAAATACCTACAAAATATTCCACGTCAAATTGTCAGAGTATACCTTCTTCTCAAAAGCACATGGGTCCTTCTCCAAAATAGATCACATTCTAGTTCACAAAAGAAATCTCAGCAAATATAAAAATGTAGATATTATTCCAAATATCATATTCGACCATGATTCCCTCACCCTAATAATTAATAGCAAAAACCATGACACAAAACACACATATATGTGGAGATTGAATAAAACCCTATTAAATGAAGAATGGATCTAAGAGGACATGATGACATTAAATAAGGAATTCTTGGAAGAGAATAAGAATGAAGATACAACATATCAAAACCTCTGGGACAGCATGAAAGCCTTCTTAAAGGGATAATTTATTGCACTGAGTGTCCACATTAAGAATCAGAAGAGATCCCTACCAATAAGCTTATGCTCCAACTCAAATCTCCACAAAAGGAAAAACAATCTAATCCCAAAGCCAGCAAAAGACAGGAAATAATTAAGATCAAAGCTGAAATCAATGAAATTGAGAACAAAAAAAAAACAATAAAAAGAATTGACAAAAGAAAGAGGTGGTTCTTAGGAAAAAAAATAAAATTGACGGACCCCTAGCTAACCCAACTAAAAGGAGAGAATCAAAGCAAATCAGCAAAATCACCAAGGAAAAGGGGGAGATCACCACTGACCTCCTTGCAATTCAACAGATTATTGGAACATATTTTGAAAGCCTATACTTCTCTAAATCAGATAATCTGGATGACATGGACAAATTTCTAGATACATACAGCATCCCCAAATTGACACAGGATGAAATTCAAATTCTAAACTGCCCAATAACAGGCACCGATATCCATACAGCGATTAAGTCTTCCAAAGAAGAAAAGCCCAGGACCTGATAGATTCTCTGTGGAGTTTTACCACACCTTTGAAAAAGAGCTAACACCTCTCCTTAATAAACTATTCCAAGAAATTGAAAAAGAAGGAACTCTCCCAAACACTTTTTATGAAGCAATTATAACTTTGATACCAAAACACAACAAAGACACACCAAAAAAAGAAAACTACACACCAATATCCCTCATGAATATCAATGCAAAAATTCTTAATAAGGTTCTTGCAAACCTCATTCAAAAATACATTAAGAAAATAATTCATCATGATCAAGTGGGCTTCATTCCAGGTATGCAAGGCTTGCTCAACATATGCAAAACAATAAATGTGCTTCATCACTTCAACAGAATTAAGGACAAAAAACATATGATCATCTCAATAGATGCAGAAAAGGCCTTTAATAAAATCCAGCACCCATTTATGCTCAAAACTCTAGAGAAATAGGGATCAAAGGAACTTATCTTAACTTTGTAAAGGCCATATATGCCAAACCTTCAGCCATTATAATACCAAATGGAGAAAGGTTGAAAGCATTTCCCTGAACTCTGGAACAAAACAAGGCTGCCCGCTTTCACCAGTTTTATTTAATATATTCCTCAAGACCCTGGCTGGAGCAATCAGGGAAGAGGAGGAAATCAAAGAGATAAGATTAGGAAGGGAGGAAGTCAAACTATCCCTTTTTGCTGATGACACGATCCTATATCTGGAAGAT
>PVKS010003391.1:0-25824 GCA_004027875.1 Aplodontia rufa | reverse complement strand
TAAAATACTTAGGAATTAATCTAACAAGACAAGTAAAAGACCTCTACAAGGAAAATTATCAAACACTCAAAACAGAAATTGCAGAAGACCTGAGAAGATGGAAAGATGTTACATGCTCTTGATTAGGCAGAATTAATATAATTAAAATGGTCATTCTGCCAAAACCACTCTACAGATTCAATGCCATCCCCGTTAAGATTCCAATCTCATTCTTTGCAGATATAGAATAGAAAAAGCAATTCTCAAATTCACATGGAACAACAAAAACCCAAAATAGCCAAAACATTACTAAGCAAGAAAGACAAAAGAGGTGGTTTTGCAATACCAGATTTAAAATTATACTGTAGAACTGTAGTATTAAAAATAGTATGGCTGGGGTTGGGGATTTAGCACAGTGGCAGAGTGCTTGCCTAGCATTCGCAAGGCCCTGAGTTCTGTCGTCAGCCCTGAAAAAAAAAGAAAGAAAAAAAATAGCATGGCACTGCTATCAAAATAGGAATGATGACCAAAGGAATAGAAGATTCCGAGACAAACCCACAAATCTTTAAACATCTGATCCTTAACAAAGGGTTTCAAAATATAACATGGAGGAGAGACAGCCTATTCAACAAATAGTGCTGGACAAATTGACAGCCACTTGCAGAAAATTGAAATTAGATCCTTATCTGTCACCTTATACAACAATCAAATCTAAATAGATCAAGGAATTAGGAATTAAACCAGCTACCATACAACTGCTAGAAGAAAAATTAGGACCAACACTCCAGCATATGGGAGTTGGCAATGACTTCCTCAACATGACTCCTAAAGTGAAAGAATTACAGTCTAAAATCAATGAGTGTGATGCCATTAAACTAAAAAGTTTCTGTACAGCCAAGGAAATAGTCAAAACAGTCAAGAGACAACCTGCAGAATGGGAGAGAACCATAGCCTGTGATCCCTCTGATAGGGGACTAATATCCAAATTTTACAAATAACTCAAAAAACTCAATAACAAAACCACAAACAATCCAATCAATAAATGGGCCAGAGCTAAACAGAAACTTCTCAAGAGAGAACATTGAGCAAGCCAATGAATACATAAGAAAGTGTCCTAAATTACTTGCAATCAGAGAAATGCAAATTAAAACTAACTTAAGATTTCACCTCACTCCAGTCAGACTGGCAAAGATGAAGAATACAAGCAATAACAAATGTTGGAGGGGTTGTGGGGAGATAGGAACACTAGCACACAGTTGGTGGAATTGCAGACTGGTTCAGTTGCTCTGGAAAGCAGTGTGGAGACTCCTCAAAAAAAAAAAATTAGGGTTGAATCCACCATATGACCCAGCTCTCTCTCTTCTGAGTATTTTCCCAGAGGAGTTAGAATCAGCACATTACAGTGACACAGCAAAATCCATGTTCATGGCAGCTCAACTTACAATAGCTAAATTGTGGAACCAACCCAGATGCCCCTCACTGGATGAATGGATCCAAAAGCTCTGGTATATATATACAATGGAGTTCTATTTAGCTATTAGAAATAATCATGATATTGCATCCATTGAAGGTAAATGGATGGCAATGAAAGAAATCATTCTGAGTGAAGTTAGCCAAACCCAGAGAGTCAAGGGCCAAATTGTTTCCCTCATTTGTGGAGGCTGGACCTAAACCCAGGCTTGGGAGTAAGGTAGACAAACTCATGTTTTAGATCCATAGAACAAAAATGCAAAATGTTAATATTTATGAGATACAGATGAAACATACTTCATAAGATACTTGAACAAGCTATGCTGCATACCTGTACAAAAATGTAAATTGTAATCCTATTGTAAAATATTTTGAAGAATAGCAAGGGATGATAGGAAGGGAGGAGAAGGGGAATTGTTGGAACTGAGATAAAGCAAGGTACATTCCAAGCAGTTATAAATGTCACTATATGGTATGCAATATATATATATATATATATATATATGTATATATATACATATATATATATATTATTCTTTATAGGTATAAGACTTATGTCACTGTATTTGGGTTTTTCAGGATCAATATAAGACCCAGAAGAAAGGTAAGGGATCAGGGGATGGGAGGAGGAAGGTAGAGGGATGCGGGTTGGGATATTGAACAAATTGTATTGCTGATTTGTGTGCATCTAGGAATATGTGACAATTAATCCCATCATTATGTGAAACTATTATGTACTAATAAGAAAAATAAATTGAGAAAACAAATACCTCACTGCATGCTAGGTTGTTTTTGTGGTTGTTCCTTTAATATAAGGAAAGACAACTAAGGAAAACTCTCTGCTAGATCTGATCAAATGTATACGAAGCATACATTCTATTGTGTCGATAAGCAATGATCAAGGTTTTAGCACTGTTATATTGTCTTTTGGTTGTGTCTGTACCTCCATGAGTTCTTTAAATATCTTGCTGTACAGAAAATGCAGCACAGAACTGTGCAGGCACATGCAGATATTCAATTCGTGTTTATGACAGTCACAAGATGCTGTTTGTTAATCAGCATTATGAACACAGTTATTAAGCCTTGATAAACCCTAGCAAGACAGTGTTCTTTATTTCTGGTCTACAGATGAGGAAATTGAGGCCTAGAGACCTCCTAAGCGAAGTGGAGGATCAGGTCCTCAAATGCTGTGTACGATCTAATGTTCTCTGCCACAAACGCTTCCATTTGTTCCAGTGTATGGATAATAAGGCATTTGAGCATACAAAAAAACTACTTGTTATCCCCAAGCACAGTGACTCAAACAGAGGTTCAGAGTGTGTAAATAACTTGCCCAAAAGCCCACTCTTCATAAGTGGCAGAACCAGGATTCAAACTCAGGTCCCTTGACCTGTTTAACACTACATCTTTTATCCTCCCTCATCCCTGTGTCTCTAACATCAGAGTCCTCACTCACACCAGGGTTACTCTGGGACTGGGCAATCACCAGCACAGACATCCATCTTTAAATCTTTGGACAAAGAAAATTGAGCACATTCTTCCATCAGCAGCAGACCCCAGAACTCCCTGCCTGAGAGCAGTGTGAACTGAGAGTGGGCAGCTCATACATGCCATTTCTGATTTTCTTTCCCAACCAGAGATGGACAGGAAGTAGTCATTTGAGCTCAGATAAATTGTTTTGTTTCCAGTAAAATGAAACAACTGTCAAATCACTGAGGCTACCTTTAGGAGTGTGGGTACAGAATTATTCAGAAGGAAGTTTGCATGCTAAAGATCCAAACCAATTACAGTGAGAAGCCTAATATCAGAGAGAATCCAGACTCCTTCCTGCAGCGTCCAAAGTGTGGAAATAACTAAGGATCTGTCAAACACCCAAGTGAAGCAGAGGATGAAAAATGGATAATAAATCTTTTCAAAAAGAAACTGGGCGCTGATAAGAGGAAATGGTAGAAACAACCCAAATCCAGGAATTCAGACAGCTCAACTGTCGCTCAAGTGCTAAACAACCCAGGCTTTCTGGAAATGCCAGAGTTGGAAAGATCAATGACACCAAGAAAGCTTAGTAAGATACCATAATTTAATTCAAAATGAGAGAAATTTGAGGACCCGAGAAGAAACCCCAAGAAACAACCACATCTCAGCTCATGTTTGAGATCAAAGACACATGGCTGGCTGGGCTATCATTGAGGAAATTCATTTTTTTCACTTAGAGCATTCATTATATTCCAAATTGTGTAATTTCAGTTTTTTATGCATTTTTAAATTTTTTTTTCATTTTTATTGATTCTTTTTAAATGTGCAATGAATATATAATATCATTTAAGATGACAATAGAATATACAACGGCATAATTATAAAAGCATGACATATAATTTGATCTAATTTGGCCTCCAGTATTACCCTTTCCCCACTCTTTCTCCCACCCCATTCTTTTTAAATATACATGACAACAGAATGAATTACATAATTACAAAAGCATGGAGTATAACTCGTTCTAATTCAATCCCAAGTATTTCCCCACCTCTCCCCTGTACTCTTCCCTCTACTCTACAGATCTTTCTGTTATGTAGTAATATTTTTTAAATTTAAATTCGTGTCTTGTTGATGTACATGTTGATGAGATTCACTATGGTATGTTCATATATCTCTATCTCACCCCTCCACCCTCCATTTCCTTCCTCTTTGCCTATTCCTCTGATCTTTTCCTTATTTTGGGTTAGCTTCTGCATATCAGAGAGAACATTTGACTTTGGCATTTTGAGAATGGCTTATTTCACTTAGCATGGTAATCTCAAGTTTCATTCACTTGCTGGCAAATACCATAAAGTCATTCTTTGTTATGGCTGAGTAATGCTCCATTGTGTATACATACCACATTTTCTTCATCCATTATGTTTTAGTCATCTGTTCCATTGCTGGGATCAAAAGACCTGACAAGAACAATTTTAGGAGGAAAAGTTTATTTAGGGGCTCACGGTTTCATAGATCTCAGACAACCGAAGGCCAGCTCCATCCCTCTGGTCTCCAGGGGAGGCAGAACATCAGGGTGAAAGAGTGTGGCAGAGGGAAGCAGCTCAAGGCATCACATAGGGCAACAGAGAGAGAATTCCACTCACTAGATACAAATATATACCCTAAAGACATTTCGCCAACGACCCACCTTCTCCAGCCACACCCTACCTGCCTGTACTTGCCAGATTAACTCACTGTTTGGGTTAAGGCTCTCATAACCCAATTATTTCACTTCTGAGCTTTTTTGCATTGTCTCACATACCTTTCATCTAAGGACATCATTGAAGACATTCTATGAAATTATTGACTTTTGAAAAAAAGAGAAAGTTGTAGGTTGATATTAATAGTTCTTAAATCTACGCAAGGAAAAAAACCCTTTTTAGCAGAAGCAGTGTAAGACAACACCTTCATATGGGTGGAGAAATTTGTGAAGAATGAGAATTTCTGCACCAGTTCCCCCACCTACCAGAGGTGCAGGACCACCACCCAGGCTTGTTTCTCCTCATGGTGCAATGTGGTTGCAGGACAGAACATTTAGAAAATTGAGCAGGAATGATCCTGGAAGTTCTGATTAGAGATGAACCACTTTCTAAAGGAACTTTAGAGAAAGGGATAATGGGCTTTGAACATGGGTGCATATCCCAATGTTTCATCTTACTAGCCTTGAGAACTGGGCAGGGCACTTCCTCTCTGTGAACATCAGTCTTCTCACACAACAGGGTAAGGTAGCATCTTCCATCTCCTTCTGATTGTTTTTTAACCAAGAGCACACACACACACACACACACACACACACACACACACACACACACACTACATGATGCTTGGTGAAGCTCTCTGAATTCTGACAGCTCATTTATTCTGGGTCCCCTCTGCGTTAGAGATAATATTCTTCACATTACCTAATTCATCTTCACATGCCATTTTGAAAGTCTTCCTTGTATTGTTTCATCTGAGGATCCCCTCTTCTGCTCTTCATTCCAGATTATTAGTAACTGGATGGCTCTCCCACTATCCAATGATAGAAAAGTTATTTAATTTCTTTGAGCCAAGTTTCTTATTATGCAAAACAGGGATAATGAATAACAAATCAAATCTAACTCTCACTAATTATCGAGAGGATTAAACATGTGAAAATGCCTAGCATTTAAAAACATATCTCCAGTCAGGGCTAAATAAGTATCATTTTCATCCTTTCTAAGAGTGGAACACAAAAACAGAGCATATCTTCCTCCACAGAATAATACAAATTTTTCCCTGATTATCTTCAACTCAGGACTCAACACATAAAGCGTACATTTGAGGTGTCATCAATAGGTATAGAGTAGACAGTGTCCAGCTAATGACAAGAAGAAAGAGGATATATTAATTAGTGAAGCTAATTAAAATTAGATGCTGTCATCAATGATACCAAAATATCAGTCTGTAGCTTAACATAATAAAGATTCATGTCTCTCTTGCATCACAGCTCAATACCAATGGCAACCCTTGGTAGTTCTCCTCCAAGCAGTGGGTGACTCAGGGACCTAGGCTTCTTTTACTTAAATTCTTTACTTAGGTTCAACACATAGCCATAACTGTGAATTTTAAAGGAGAATTTTGAAGGTGAGTCCTTGCTTCTAGTACTTAGATGGCAAAACCAATGAGTTTGTGGACAATGATCCAAGAGGTGATGTAGCCAGGCCTGAAAATGCCATGTCATTTATAACCACATCCTAGCTGACAGAATCCAGTCATATGACCCCACTCTAACTGGAAAAAAAAATAAAGAAATAGTTTTCCTGTGACCAAAGGAAAATGGAAATAGTTTGAGGAGCACATGGCTTTGCCTGCAGGACAGTCTGGAAGAAGGCAGAGTGGGAGATGCCAGCCCACTCAACCTGAAACACATGGGCCACTCAGTCTTCTGGGACATCTGTCCACCCAGAGCCCTCCCTGCTGGAGAAGCTTTGCTTGCTCCTGGTCTGCCGGAGCTGCCGTGGGAGGAAGCTGGGCCTGCTAGACAAGAGGTGAGAACCGCTCAGTCCACCTGGACCTAGCCTTCAACCTGTGCAAACCCTGGGACAGGGAGACCAGTCACCTCGCATGGGGAAGGCCACCTGTGAATGTCTCTGTAGCAGCACCAACACTTGGCAAGACACCTGAGTCCTGGACTGCTCCATCCATACGTCCCAGGACCAAAGTTCCCCAGTTCCCCGGGGATGCTATAGTCTCCTTTGGCCCTTCTAGACCCTTCTTCATGCTACTCTGTTCCCCTGGAGACTGGCCTTGAAAACCCATTTACAGCCTCTCTGGCTCTCTCTCCCATTAGGAGCAGCAACAAGTCCTGCTGTAAGCAGAAGACTATAGCAGGGGGAGGATGGTGAGGTGGAGGGCTTTATTCCCACAGCAGTGTCCAGGCTAGGAGGCTGAAAGTGTCCGGACTCTTTTGAAGGCCACAACTCCAGAAAACAACCCTCCTGCTGCTGGAGGTGCCCGAGAGAGCCACCGCTCATCCTTTATACCATGAGCTGTGCTCACCACAGTGCTAGACTCCTGGCGCTCCCGGGGCCAAGGCATTTACACTGTGCCTGGTGTTGGGGCACCCCACAGCCTCCAGGACCACAGCTACAGCCCATGCTAAGGCTTCAGAGGCCACATGAGAATCAGGAAGCCAAAACAGATAGCACTGCAGCCTGGGAGGCTATGGGAAAGAGTCCTGATTCTAGACCCATGGAGGCAATTAACGTGGGTGAATTCCTGGCTTCTCTGTAGCTCATTTTTCTGATCTGTGAAAATAGCGGGATAGCATCCCTGCCGTGAGGACTGCATGGACCACGTATGTGTGATGTCAGCCTTAGAGAGACTTCAACATATCTCAACCAGCTCCATCCTCCCCTACCCTCCTCCCTCCCTTCTCCCAATCTTGCCCCTCCCTCTCTTAAATTCCTCGCCTATACAATGAGGGAATTTTTTTTATAAATCAGAATTAAAACACACCTTCATGACACACCTACCATGTGCCTGCAACTCCACAGCATGGTATGGAGGACACAAGTTTCTGTGAGACCCTGGATCTGCTTCCACAGAGGTTAGGACTCCATAAAGGGGGGACAACTAGATTCCCAGCACCTTCAACAGAAGAAGGCAGTGGTAAACTAAGGCTCACCAAGACAGCGACAGAGCAAGAACCGGCACGGGAGGTGGAAAATGGGCCCCGAAGGATCCCGTTCAGAGGTTCCGAGTTTGCCCTGAGACAGATGGGGCTGTTCATTGCCCATTCACTCCAAGCATGTCATTTTGTGCAACTGTCACCATGTGGCAGACTGGGCTTGCTGTCCAATTCTGCCCTGGGCAGAACATCTTCAGAGTGTAAGTGACATTTTCTTATGCTTTTGTGCTAAGAGAAAAAAAAAAAAAAAGGAAAGAAACAACAGTGCTTTCCACTCTGGGCGTCCAGCTGCAGTGATGACAGAGCTGATCTGTTGAGGAAGTTTCTGGGAGGTTCCCCGGGCAGCCTGCAGGGTGGTGTCACTGCCATCAGCCTCTCACATCCCTCTTGTTATTCCACACTCACATCTTCCAAGGTCCCCCATTGCCCTCAGAATAAAGATGAGACTCAAGAGTCTAGGCCTGGTCCAGGAGGCCTCTCATTATCAGACCCTGCGTACCTCCCCCACCCCAGGATCCCCCAATGCTCCCTACACCCCATGTTCCAGTCACACACATTTCCCCAAGGCCTCAAACAAACCACAGTATTTCAAGCCTTGATGGTGCAAAAAACAAAAACAAAAAATATTGCAAAAAGGGATACTTCAAGCAGAGGAGCATCCTTCCTCAACGCGCGCCTCTCACCTATCGATAAAAAGCTAACTCTAATACTACTTCCTGCCAGAAGCCCTCTGACTTCCTCGTCGGAGCCACCCGCCCCTCCACACATGTGCGTCTGTGCCACAGACACTTTGCCCAGCACTGTGTCTTGGCTTATCTGTCACCTGCTGGACAAGCCAAATCCTGGAGCCAAGCACCATGTCTTATGTATAACCTGAGCACCAAGCATGATACTCACCCGCCCATGGTGGATGCTCACGTAATGTGGAATGAATGAAAAAGTGAGTGCTGAGTGGAAGCTAAGCGGAAGTCACTCATTCACTAAACCAGTCATGTTAAGCTCCCAGGCTGGGGTGAGGGCTCTGAGTCATGTGCCAGTTAATGGGGATCCAGGCGAGGTCACTCTGGAGAGAGCGGGAATGGAATAGCCACCCAGCAGTCATTGAGAATCAAGCTGCATCTTAGACGGAGGCAATGGACATAGTCAATGCAGTCTTGTGTCCTCGGTACAATTACAGACTTCATTTCACGCATTAAGCAATCTATGCTTACCCACAATCCCACTGCTGATGCATGCTGAGCCAGGTTCCCCAGCCAGGTGATTTGATTTCAGGGCCATGCGCCATGCCCTACTCAACAGCCTCCCAACTTAGTGGGATTGCCGTCTCTCCCCAGGTCCCAATAGATCTGACATGGTTTCCTGCCCATATCTTTAATTATGTGACACTAGCTGACCCTGATTCTAATTGACCCTCATTTTCGTCACCTTCCCTGGAAGTTCTGTGAGCCTGTGAACCAATGGCCAGGTTAGAGGTCTCCTGATGGAGGCCTTGGGAAGGAACAGCAAAGACAGAAACAAGAAGCCAGATGACATATGGAGGGGATGTTCGTGAGCCTCCCTGACTGAGCTCAAGGTAGGGAGGGGGAGGTACAGGCTGCCCAGAGTGCAGGCTGCCTGGAAAAACATGCCAGAGGTGGGGAGTAGAGTCCACCAACCCACTTAGAATGCTGTCCCCAAAGCATCTCTTTATCCATCTGCATGTCTGGATAAGGAATCACTCAAATTGTTTATTGTTTCTCAGAGGAAGTGTCACCTAGGAGCTGTTAGCGTATGTCTCAGAGAAGTCTGAATTAAAAATACCAGCAGAATTCTTAGACTCAAAGACTCCTTGAATATTAGAGTAAAATAATGAGAACCATGGAAGCTACATTTCCTGCATACGCCAGACTCTAGGACACATACTTGATAAGTATTCATCCAATTTTCATGACTCTTTCTGAAAAGTTAGTATCTTTTCCTGGTTTTTGTGGCTGAACAACCTCAGAATCAGAAAGATTAATTAACTTGCTTTTGGTTCAGCACTTGGAGTCAAGTTTGGAGCTCAAAACCCTGGGTTTAATCTCAATTCTCAAGCCCTTTCCCAGGACCAAGGCTTTTCTCTGAATTAGCTTTTCTCTGTTTCTGACTATTGTTACAAATAAAGTTTTATTAGAACACAACGGCTTGTAAAGTATTCAAGAACTTCACAAGTTAAACTGGTGGTGGCTTAAAACCAGCCATAAGGGAAGCATTTACACCACAAAAATTGGCAAGCACTAAAAATTAGGGTTATTTCCCCCATAGAGAGGTGGATTTACCAGCACATCACAGGCAAAGTGAGCAGCTTAGAAGTGACCAGGGCATCAGGGTTAGTTCCAAGAGATTGGCCTGGGAATACAATGAATAGAGGAAAAGTTCTTTATCACAGCATGCTCTGTTCTGTGAGATTTCAGGTTTAAGGGGTGCCATTTTCCTTTCTTTGAGACAAGGGGTTTTGAAATGTTTTCCCATTCTGATATATGTCCCAGGGAAGACCCATTCCTCTGACATCAGCCAGCACCCTGCTTAACACACATCCCTTTCCTAACCCCAAAGAAAGCACGTCAGATTGCCGTGAGTGCTTAGGAGGGTCAGGGGACTTGTACAGACATAATCTTGAGGCTGCTCTCTTCCACTACGTAAATCACTTGTGAACACTGCTACTTCATTACTACCAACAAATTGGCTGTGACAGACTTCAGCAAGGAGTCAAGGCCCAGCTATTGAGAACAATCACGCTAAGCAGCTAACTATACCTTGCATCTTGTATTCAAGCCAGAGTCTTCATTTTTCAAGCTGACTTGAAAGCTGCATTACATTCTCTGAATTGATTTGGCAAAAGAAAAAATTATCACCACCTCAGAGGTGCCACACATGATTTCACGCCCAGACTCTTCTGCAAGAAATCAGTCATTCACTCATCTATCCAATCTGTAAATGCAGAGAGCACCTCTCACTTCCCTGTCCTTTAACTGCCACCAGAGAAGCCATCAGAAATGCAGGACTGGCCCCTTTCCTTATCTCCTAGGGTCCTGCCATGGCTCTCGCCTGCCTGCAGGATGACTTTCAACTTGAGCCCAACACAGAGAGCTTCCATCATCCAGCCCAGCATGTCTCCAACACACCTTTATAGTTTGTGGAATGAGATGTGCTCTGCTGACTTTTTCTTAGGAAATAATCCAAGAACACATTCGCAGAATTAAATGTTTAAACGTTAAAAAGTTTAGAGAATAAAAAGAAGTTTCCCTTTGACCTCCATCTCTGACCTTCAATTTTATCCTGCTCCTCAGAGACAACCATGTAACATATATATAAACAGTATGTGGATTTAGAAATAATGAATTAGGTCATCTATATATATATTATATATAATACATACATATATATACACACACACACACTGTGTGAAACCTACATCATAATTATTTCACTTTATAATAGATCCTAGAGATCTTTCCATGTCTGAACATGTGAATCTCCATCTTTTTTTGTTTAAAGAGAGAGGGACAGTGAGAGAGAGAGAGAGAAACAATTTGTATTTAGTTTTCCATTTGGCCATTGTTGCTCCGAGACTTCACTGTGCACGTGGTGCTGGGGTTTGAACTCGTATACTCACATTTGCCAGATAAGCCCCACAACCACTGAGCCACCGCTCCAGCCCAAGTGAATCTCCATCTTTAATAAGTGCAAGAATTGCTCCTTCCTGCCCTGATATGGTCACTCAGCAATCAAGGCTTCCTATCCCACTGAGCCTGAAGTAGCCCTTGAATCTGTGTCAATGAAGTACTCCAAGTACCTAATATAAATAAAATAAAATTACCCTGAGAAAGTAAACCTGCTTGCCACCTCAGCAATAAAACACACTTAGGGCATGTTTAAGGATGGTCTTGTCTGAAGAAGCAGTCTCCCTCAGTCCTTGCGGTCTAGGCAAATATTCCAGAACTCCTCCTCCACACAGATATCAAGAGAACAATTCCAGACCTGTTTTATGCTTCGTTTGCGAACAGAGTGAAGCACAAAGCTCCTTGCTCAATCCCTGATCTTCATAGGAGAGTCAGGAAGTGTCCCTCTCCAGATGCAGCTTTCAAGGCATTAGGCTGTGGTGTTTAGCTTGTTGCCAACATTCCTCCTGAACAGGGTGACTCACTTCATCTTAGGTCACCCACAAAAGCAAGAGTCCCTCTTCTTCTCAAACAGAAATGGGATTTGTCAAATCAAATTGCTTCAGTACAAATACTAATGCTATTTGTACGTGACTAGTCCTTCCAACTGTCCTAACATATCCCCTGGGTACCAGAAATCATCCCTCCTGGCAACAGCAAGAATCCCCATCAGGATCAGGCCCTGCATTTCTCACGGGAGTTACAGACCTCTTCCCCTGGCTCACCTATGGAAAAGGGCTCTTTGAGTAACTCTGCTCTAATGGTTTCTATCTGGCCTGTTGGCTGACTTGGGCCAGCCCAAGCATGCTAAGACTAAGTCTATTTTGTCTTTGAATAGTGTCTCAGCAGACAAAGAACTAGGGGATGGAATCACCAGCAGCAAGCTCACAGACACCTGCTTGTGAAGTTGACCCGGTCATTCTTACCTGCAGTGCTAGAAGAAACTTATTTCTTCTTCTTGGAAAAACACTTTTTTTTTTTTGTACCCACACACCACTCCTACACTAACTGTGTGGGTTTTTTCCACACCAAGCAATTCTCTAACTCTCTGGATACCAACTGAGTATCCAATGATTCAATTTAATTCTGACACTGTCTACCCAGAGTCAGCATCAGATAATGCTCAAGGGAAAAGCTCACTCCACAAAACAGTCAGCCCCCACTTCAGATGACAATCGCAAGCCCAGGCCTCCAGTACCTCTCATTTACCTGCGGTAAATCACGGGTTCCTCTGACCGCCCCCTCCTTCAGTTTGATAATTTGCTAGCATGACTCACAGAACACAGGGATTTACATTTTACTTACATTTGCTGGCTTATCATAAAGAAAGCAACTGGGAAAGGCAGATGGGAGAAATCCTATGACAAGGTTCAGGGACAGGGCAGGCGTGGGTGTGTATACCCTGCGTATACAACCCTTCCAACACTTCCATGTGTTCACCAGCTGGAACTCATCAAATTTTGCCATGCAAGACTAAAAAAAATACAGAATTAATTTTATTTAGTATTTTATCTGGCTTTCAATGCTCCTACATTTAGTTTTGTACATGGTGCTGGGGTTTGAACCCGAGTCCCCATGCATGCCAGGCAAGTGCTCCAACCACTGAGCCACTGATCCAGCCCCCATGCAAGACTTTTTAGAGATCATTTTGCTTTATTTGCTGGGAACTAAACCCAGGACCCTAAACCCCTTTTTAGAGTCTTTAATCTCTAGGCACACCCCTCTCCCTGGAGGTCAGCAGACGGGCTGAAAGTACCCTCCCTTTGATCACTTGGTCTTACAGGTGGCCAGCCCCATCTTGAGGCTAAACTCGGGCTTGACTAAAAGGATTTCATTATGGATAATGAAAGACACACCTCTCACCCAAGAAATTCTAAAGGTTTTAGGAGCTCTGTTTCTGGAACAAATCAAATATACCTCGTATTGTACTATACTTGTGTTTCCTGGGGAAAAGAAGAGGTAAAGACAAGCATGAGTGTCTGGTCATTGTGTCCCTGACATGAAGCAGCCACCCAGGAAACCTAGCACGGTCTCTTTCCTAATCCTAGGTCCCATGTGCATTCCTCAGTACTGCCATACTTATCTCCTTGTTTTGTAGCTGTTACCTGTGAGTATCTTGAGGATAAAGATGAGACCATACTCAGCCCATGCATTTGACTAACACTCTAGTTATTCAGTAACTGTTACTGCACTAACGAGTGAAGGCCTACTGCACCTACCCAGGGGCTGCATAATAATTCTGTTAGGCCCTGTGCTAAGGGCATCACATGCTTTATGTATTATTTAATCCTCATAATAATGCTACAAAGTTGGCATTGTTACACATAATTTACTACTTACTGGAAAAACTGAGAAAAGAGAAATGATTGGATTCCCTAAAATAACACATTTATAAGTAGCAGACCCAAAAATAATGCCACAGTCTGCCTGAATCCAAAACCCCCTGCTTTACATTGCCTCCAATGGAAGTCAAGTCCATGACAAGGCAGGATAACAGCACCAGCTCTGTGGAGCAAAATACATGACTACATACAGTCAGTTTCTCATTGCTGTGACAAAAATACCTGACAAGAACAATTTGGAGGAGGAAACATTTATTTTGGCTCATGGTGTCAAAGGTTCAGTCCATGGTTGGCCCATTCCATTGCTCTAGGTCCAAGGCAAAGAATGTCATGGTGGAAAGACATGGCAGAGGAAAGCTGCTAAGTTCATGGCAGCTGGAAAAAAGAGAGAGAGAAGTAGCCATGGGGACAAGATATAATCCCCAAGTGCACGCCCCAGTGACCCACCTCCCTAGCCACACCCACTTGCCTACTACTGTTCCACCCAGTACAGAAGTCCTTTCAAATTATCAATCCATCAGATGGATTAATCCACTGATTAAGTTACAGCTCTTGTAATCCAACATGAACATTCCTGCAGTATCTCACACTTGAGTTTTTGGGGGACACCTCATAACCAAAACACAATAACATCCAATACACAACATATGCTATATACAAAAATAGGATATTTCCACTATTATGAATAACACTGGGATGAAAATATATTAACAAGAAATGTATTTATAATATAAAGAGAAAACCAGTCATGCTTAAAACAATGTGCTCCCACCATATGCATGTACATGTTTATGAATGGAATGATCTAGAAGAAAATATACTCTTAGGTATTAGAATAATTACCCATGGGTCTTATGAACTGTCTTTTTTTCTAGTTTTACTTGACACACAATAATTGTATATATTTATAAGGTATAGTGTGATAGTTCAGTACACGTACACAATGTGTATTGATCAAATTGGGATAATTAGCATATCCATCATCTATATTTATCATTTTTGTGTTCAGAAAATTCAAACTCCCTTCTAACTATTTTGAAATACACAAAAAATTACTGTTAATTATAGTCACTGTGCTGTGCTATAGTACACTAGAACTTATCTCTTTGAACTTACCTGTATTTTCTAACGTAGCTGGGTATGAACCACCCTGCCAGGGTAAGGTACAAACAAGGTATATGTGTACTTTTTGATACATTAGGCAATCACTCAAACATTCTCATATAAGTAAGATGCTCATTTTCTTAAACTTGATCTTCATTCCCTTCTTGAATGATCCAAGAATCATCAAGCCTGCTTAGTTCTATTTTCAATTTCTAGGTGAAAAGTAGAGAAACTTCCAGATCCGCTGGCAGACACTGGTCTATTTTCATGGACCCCGTTGATGTTAAAAATCCAGCTTGCTCAGCTCAATGCTTCTTTATTGGTCGTTTCTCTTGCTTTTCCAGATCCTTGCCCAAGGATATCATTGGGTGTCCTTGATGTTCACCCTTTGAGTTTCCTCCCTAGTAGCTCATCTGGGCTGCTCCTTGTGTCATCTTGTGTAGGTATCCACAGTCATAGATTTTCAGTTCACATTCACAGCATAGCCTTGGCTCCGGGCACTGTCACTAGCCAGGCTCCTGTTTCTCATAACAATTTGCCTTTTGGAGTCCTTGCTCCTCTTTCCAATCAGCACATCCCCCTGAACCCCACTGCAATCCATTTGAGAGTGTCTACTAACTCTGAACCTCAAAAGGGAATCAATGGGGGCTTTGATTCTTTTCTTCCCGATAGATCCTCATACGGAATACAAATGGTTCTACTTTTCAAAGCACCAGCCAGGTGTGTCAAAGGGTTCCCAAGGAACAACCTCTCAGGTAACCAAAGGCCCTCTCACATCCCTTCCTCAATGATGGAAAGTAGACACTAAATCTTCCAATTTTACAACCTTCAACACCACTGGAGTAACTCCTCATTGATGAAGGGTCTGTTCCAAGTCTATTTGTCTGACCATTCAAACAAGAAGGCTACCATCTGTACACAGCAAATTCATAAAAATATCACAAACAGGCACCCCATTTGCTGTGGATTGAATATAGTTTGTCCCCTCCAAAACCCATACTGGAATTTATTCCCCATTGTGAGATTTTTGAAAGGATGGAAATCCAATCCAACTATGGTGTTTAGAGATAGGACCTTTGGGAGGTGATTAGGATTAAGCATGATTATCAAGATGGCACCCTCATTAATGAATCCTGGCAGTTTTATAAAATAGGGAGAGATCAGAGGACAAACACAAACACACACACGTGCATGACACACTCTCACTATATGATGCCCTGCACCATCAGAAGACTCTGCCAGCAAGACAGCAACACCAGATGCAGCCCCTTGACCCTGAACCTCTAGAAAGATGAGTCAAAATAATTCTCTTCTTGTTAAAACACTTCCAATATGTGGTACTGTGTAAACAACAGACTAACACAGCATTCCAGGAATTTTTCTGTGATGGATACACACTGCTGCTTCAGTAAGAAAAAATTTACTTTTTTTACAGTCTTCACTTTGTAGGTCCCTCATCATTTATTCTTTGGGAGTATCCTGGCCAAAAAGAAAAGGACAGTCCAACCACCAAAAGTCCAAAAAAAAAAAAAGTCATTTACCTACACTTCTCTAAACACGTGAATGGGATCCAAACACATTCTCCGGAATGACTTAAAATATGTTCTTTTCACTCCTAGACATATCTGGCCCTCCGATACCTAACCAAGCCCTGATTTTCTAACTCCCACTTCTTTCCCAACCCCGAACTCTGCTTTCCTGAATCTCCAACCAAAAGAATAAAACAAACATTTTTCAAAAGGCAAGAAATGAGCAGGAATGTACAGATTAGTCATTGTATATATGTATATATGTATGTATGTGTATGTCTACAAAATATGCATATATTATGTATATGCACATGCATAATATTTATATTTTATACACATACACACACACACATGATTATTCAGGAGGCTTTCCTACCCATTTCAGAAATGCACCCATATAATAAGAGCATAATTATGCAAAAACACCAGTGCTGCCAATTCCGGGCTAGGTGGTGAGTGGGCTGTTCAGTGGAATTGCGTGAAGGCGGCATCTACTTTTAGCTCAGACCTCAATTGGCATCTATTTCCTCCCATTCCAGGCAATGAAAATCATCTTCCCTTTGCAGTGTGGGACTGTTACCACCAACCTGAGCATTCTGGTGAGAAACAGTCAGAGAAAGAGGAGCATTTCCCATTGATGGGAACAGACAGACAACAATGTGTGCTTGCTGGGGCTCAGGAGAGGAAAGTGCCGCTTTGCACAGACATTGGTGAGGAATGATTGAATTCTTAGAGGCTTCTTTCAGAGAAAGTGAGATTGGTTATTAGGGCCTGTAATAAGAAGTCATCTTGGGAAGCAGATGATTCCCAGAACCTGCAGGAAGGATTCATACCAAGTTGGTGTTGAGAATCATCCCAGCCCTGGCTGAGGGGAGGCAGAGACTGGTATCAGCCTTTGGATGTCCTTCCAGTTCACTTCCAAAAAGTATGTATGGGGGGATTTCCAAGATGGTGAGCTGCAGGAAGGCTGTTTCTCGTTTGGCTCCATGATGAGATGAAAAAACTCCAAGACATTTCCATTGCTGCAAGGTGCATTTAGGAAAAAATCATCACCAGAACACAGTGCTAGTTAGGGGAGATTTTTAGAGGATCAGAGATTTGGATGCAGCAAATGGAAAAGAGGGACTGTATCCATCCCAGCCAGGTCACGGCAGCTGCAACTGCCTTGGATCCCAATTGGCAAGGGAGTGCGGGAGGAGCTGAGCCATAATGTGTGATCTGATCTGCCTCAGAGAAGCCACGTTCTATAAGGAACCGGGCATTGGGACCAACTGGAGACACCCCTACTGCATCTCCACTGCATAATGGGAGAACAGTTTCTCTCAGCTGCCTGCAAGGAGGAGAATCAGGAGTCATTTTGAACAGACTGTCGGGCAGGAGGGAGTCAGCAGTTCAGAGCAGGCTACTCCACAATTCTGCCAGGAGCCAGTTATGGTTCAGAGGCTGAACCCAGAAGAGGTGGTGTGGGCCAGGCCCAGACTTCACTTAGCTCAGGAGGATTCAAGTTAGCGGAGTTCAGGGGAACCTAACTCGGCCCTATCCACTCCCACCCGCAGCCAGAAGTCTCATGTGATAAGCTAAGGTGGAACGGGAGCACTCGAGAGACCACAATAGGAACACAGAAAACCTGGAGGGACTCTGTGTGTAACCAGCAGAAGGAGCATTGCTCTGCATTCAACCCCCTGCAACTAACTGGGAAGCCTCCTAAGTTTCAGTTCCCCAGGGAGGCTGGCAAAGGCCAGCCCTTGGGACATTCATTAAACTGATCTCTTCAGGGAAGCCTCCACCCAGAAAGCCTCAGGAGACTGAGACACCCAGTCCTCTATTTCAGATCACATAATTACAGACTGAGAGACCCTGCTAACAAGACTCAGGCAAACAGTACAGTCCCGATTTTTCATTAAGAATCTTTTTTCCCTGTTTTTGATGCGTATTTGTGTGTTATCCAGAGAAGCTGATTGGTTCATGGACATATAAGCATACTAGCTGTTTTTTCTTATGTTTTGTTTTATTGTTTTGTGTGGGATTTTTTTTTCACTTTTTTCTGTTTTTATCTTCTCTTTTTCCCTTTTCCTTTCTTCTCTATATACTCCTTTCATTCCTGAGCATTTTCTTCAATAAAAATGTTTATCTTTGTCCTGCCTGCTGAAGGTTGGGATCTTGATCAGTACATTTAGTATTTGAATTGTATTGTGCCCCAGTTGCAAAATGTTCCTCTACTTCCTTCTACCCTTGCTTATGGTAACGCCCAAAGTCTATTCGTGTCTCTTTCATCCTTTCTCTACTTTGGTATCCAATTTCCCTCTGTTTTTGTTTGTTTGTTTGCTTGCTTGCTTGTTTCCAGCAAATCCTTCACCTCCTCTACTTTCTGTTCATGCTCAGATATTCCAACCTCCTCTCTAACATCCTATTTCATTCCCTTCTCTCTCGGACCTCTGCAAGCTTATTACCACTTAGCTTAAATAGTTTGTAAAATTCGACACCTCCCCAGCGTTAACGCTGTGAAACTATAATTCATCTCATAGGTGGAATTTAACATTGCAATAGATATAGTTGGTACTAAATGACCAAATTAATCTGATTATTGTAAGCATTCATTGTTCATATTGATGGTCTCCCACTAGCTCATCAGGAGCTGGAAATCTTAAGGGATGCTAACACTTTACAGAGTAGAGATTTGGCTGCTGAATTCAACTTTCCTGATAATGCCCCACCCCAAATAAGGGATAGGAGTATTATCTCCCAAAATCCAGCAGCAAGGACTCAAAGAGGAATAACCAGAAAGAGATATCATGCCACACCCCCAGCACTGACCCAGATGTCAAATCCAGTGAAAATGCTCAGAATGAATTAGATAATTGTTCACAATAGCTCATACAAAATAAAAAAGGAAAGAAAAAAAAAGAATCCTCTTTAATTTAAGGAGTGAGAAGAAGTCCACTCCCAGATGCTGCTCCATAGCTGCATCTGTCCAGGACTCCAACCCTGCCCCAGAAGGCACACTTGACACACCTAAGGACCCCACACCCAGACAACACCCAGTTGTCGTGCACATCTGCCAGGTTCAGATACATTGGGCCCATCCCTGCCACCAAGGACCTCAGGTCCCAGCATGGCATATAGGCTGGTCCATTCTGGCCTGCCCCTCATCTCCAGGACCCTCAAACCCAGCAAGACATCCCTACCACTTAGCTTCAACAATGCAGTGGGCTGCACAGCAACCCCACCAGGTTCCAAATCTGAGTCCTGGAAACTAGATTCAAAGGTGCAACAAAATGAGGCTCCAGGCAGAAGCAGCTTTCTGAAAGAAGGTGGCCATCACAGAGGTGGCGTCCAACCTGCCCTTTGACCTAAAAGAAAGAAGCACCCAGAGACTTGTCTTGCTTCCACACAGGGAACCCCCATTCAAAGATCCAGAAGAAGCTTTTCAAAGATGAGGAGTCAAACTAGGAAAGGTTCAACTCAAACCCACAACTCCTTTACCAAGAAACCCATGGACAGGGAACAGGATGGAAACCTAAACAAATTATCAACAATCTGATTACAAAAAGGAACAATGAACTAAAAGAAGATTTAGTGAAGGGACTAAGTGAGAAAATTCAATAGATGAAAAACTCTATTATCAAAGAACAGACATTGAAAAGTGAAATGACAGCTAAAATCTACAGTAAATCACATCAGAGGAATGATGGAAGAATTTATTATTAGACTAACTTCTATAGAAAGCAGAACCTCAGCCCTTAAAGAAAGAACTTCTGACAATGAGGATAGGCTGAGTAAGGTGGAGCTTCCAGTTGACAAAAAAAGAAAAAAAATTCACAGAATACAAGCAGAATTTTCAAAATGTCTGAGATGAAATGTGAAGAAACAATATAAAAGTAATTGGGATTCAGGAAGAAATTGAAATACAAACCAATGATATAAGGAACATTCTCAATGAAATAAAGAAAAATTTTCCCATATCAAAACAGAGTCAGAAATGCTCACCTAAGAAGCATAAAGGAGACCCAATGGACCTAATCAACTGAGAAGCCCACCAGGACACATCATATTCAAAATGTATAACAGGGAAATCAAGGAAAGAATGTTAAAATCTGCAAGAGAGAAAAGCCAAATCACATTCAGAGGCAAACCAATTATGATCACCTCTGAATTTTCAGTTCAGACTCTAGAAACAAGAAGATCATGAAAGGTGATTTTTTTTCAATATTCCATGTTCTTGTTTAGGTAGAGTTAATACAATTAAAATAGCCATTCTGCCAAAAGTGCTATTCAGATTCAATGCAATCTCCATCAAGATACCAATGTCATTCTTTACAGACATCATAAAAAGTAATTCTCAAATTTATTTGGAACAACAAGAAACCCAGAATATCCAAAACGTTACTAAGCAAGAAAGACAAAAACAGGAGGTTTTGCAATACCAGATCTAAAACTATACTATAGAGCTATAGTAACAAAAACAGCATGGTACTGGTATCAAAATAGGAATGAAGACCAATGGTATACAACTCTGAGAGAAACCCACAAATCTTTAAACATCTAATCTTTGACAAATGGGGTCAAAACATAATATAGAGACAGCCTATTTGATAAATGGTGCTGGACAAACTGGACAGCCATTTGCAGAAAATTGAAATTAAATCCTTTATCTCTTACCTTGCACAGAAATCAAACCTTAATATATATCAAGGAACCAGCTACCATACAACTGCTAGAAGAAAAATTAGGACCAACACTCCAGCATATGGGAGTTGGCGATGACTTCTTTGACATGACTCCTAAAGTGAAAGAATTACAGTCTAAAATCAATGAGTGGGATGCCACTAAACTAAAAAGTTTCTGTAAAGCCAAGGAAATAGTCAAAACAGTCAAGAGACAACCTACAGAATGGGAGAGAATCGTGGCCTGTGATTTTCTGACAGAGGACTAATATCTAAAATTTATAAAGGACTTAAAAACTTAATATCAAAACCACAAACAATCCAACCAACAAATGGTCCAGAGAGCTAAATAGAAATTTCTCAACATAGGACATTGAGCGAGCCAATGAATACATGAGAAAGTGTTCTAAATCACTTGCAATCAGAGAAATGCAAATCAAAACTACATTAAGATTTCACCTCATAGTAGTCAGATTGGCAAAGATGAAGAATACAAACAATAACAGATGCTGGAGGGTTGTGGGGAGATAGGAACACTAGCACACAGTTGGTGGAATTGCAGACTGGTTCAGTTGCTCTGGGAAGCAGTGTGGAGACTCCTAAAAAAAAATTAGGGTTGAATCCACCATATGACCCAGCTCTCTCTCTTCTGAGTGTTTTCCCAAAGGAGTTAGAATCAGCACATTACAGTGACACAGCAAAATCTATGTTCATAGCAACTCAATTTACAATAGCTAAATTATGGAACCAACCCAGATGCCTCTGAGTGGATGAATGGATCCAAAAACTGTGGTATATCTATACCATGGAGTTCTACTCAGCTATTAGAAACAACAATATTGCAGCCTTTGAAGGTAAATGGATGGCAGTGGAAGAAATCATGCTGAGTAAAGTTAGCCAAACCCAGAGACTCAAGGGTCAAATGTTTTCTCTCATTTGTGGAGGCTAGACAGAACTCAGACTTGGGTGAAAAGTTGTCAGACTCATGTATTAGACCCAGCAATGGTATACCAACATATAATCTAGGGGAGCCATAGATCTGTACGGGGAGGAGGTGGGAGGGTGAGGCCCAGAGAAGGGATGGAGAGGGAAGTTAGGGAGGGATCTAGGGAGACAATCAACAATGTAGCATACTCTTTACCCCCCCCAAGAATCCAAATAATACTTATGCAATCATTTAATACTGATACACTCACAATCTCAATATTTATATCAGTTTTAGAAGCAAAATATAAAAGAATCAAGAGACAGGGTTGTGGACAATGTGGAAGTAACTCTGATTTAGGAGTAAATGCATGTCATATTGTTACTTTATATACATTTATGATTGTACAATAATTCAACCCCTTAATAAAAAAATGTGTATGGTAATGGATTCTATTCCAGAGTGAAGCTCCAGCCATTCTTTACAAATCCTTCCTATGTATGTTGAATACTTTTTGTTTTGTTTTTTAATATGATATGACACTGGACCCTACAGGAAGACAAACTAAGGAAAACAGGATTGCTCATGAAATGCTCTCTTATTGAAATATGACTATATTGCCCATTGAACAAATTCACGTGTTTCACTGTTGGGGAAAAAATGTCCAAAATTATATAGAAATATTGCACTACAAATACTGCACTACAGGGGTGGTATGAGTGCTCTTCTTCTTACCTTTATGAAAATCTGCGTGTGTCAGGAACTTCAATTTGCCTTCCTCTTGTCTATTCTACCTTTTTATTCTGTACGTTATGGAGAGCAGTGATGTGAAAAACTAAAACATGTCCTGTACTGGAAGATGGGATTGTCTAATGGCACACTAATAGAAATCATTGGATGGAATTTCCAGGAAAGCTATTTAAAAGGCCTTTGCTTTTGCCACTTCCTCTGATTTGTTACTTGGAATATAAATGTGATGTCTGGAGCTACAGCAGCCATCTTAAGACTTTGAAGATGAACGTCATACACAGAGACTAAGAGGACTAAGATAGTAGGATTCTGAGTCTCTGGTGATATCATGAATCTACCATATAAGCCCTGAACAACTGATTGGGGAAAAAGCAAACACTTATATTATAAGCTACTAATATTTGAATTTCCTGTTACATGTAGACTTCATTGTAATTCACATTCTATATTATCCTTAAAGTATTAAAAGAAAGCAATGCCCTGAAGATACAAACCCTTATCCTACCTGGCCATTGGTACTCAGAGAAGTGAAATAAAATAGTACAAAATAGTAGAGTTAATAATAAAGTCATAATGCTGGACAAGATGGCACACGCCTATTATACCAGCAACTCAGGAGGCTGAGGCATGAGGATTATGAGTTCAAAGCCAGCCTCAGCAACTTAACGAGGCCCTAAGCAATTTAGTGAGACCCTGTCTCAAAATAAAAAATAAAAAGGTCTGGGGATGTGGCTCAGTGGTGTCCCTAGGTTCAAACATAATAATTACATACTAATTAATAATAATACATAATAATTAATAATAATAATATAGTAACCCCATTTTGCAGGTAAGAGCAGTGAAATTGAAATTGAAAAAACAGGTAGCAACTCATCCAAGTTCACTCAGCTCCTGAGCAAGCTATCCAGGAGTAGAGTCAAATATTTCATGTGCTAGCTCAGATTATCACCAACCTGTAACACGGCCAACTTCCTCCAGCCATCCTGAATGAAGGGTACCCTGAAAGTGCCGTAAATAACCCAAGCCACATCTTGCACCAAACCCCCTTTCCCCTGTCACTCTCTCCTTCCTAAGGTGATCTCATCAAAAATTCCAAAATAGAATACCTTATTTCTGAAAAGGTACTTTTAGATAAATAACAAATGCACAAATATACAAGAAAAAGTTAAAAGGCAGAAAATAAAATTACTTTAAAATAGAGGTCAACAAACTAAGATTCCCCAGGGCCAAATCTGACCCACTTCCTATTTTTTTAGTAAAGTTTTATTGAAACATATCCATGCCCATTCTTCTACATGTTGTCCGTGGCTGCTTTTGCACCACAACAGCAGATGAGTCGCTGCAACAGAACCTTTATGGCCTATGATGCAAAAACTCTTTAGTATCCAGCCCTTTGCAGAAAAAGTGTGTGGACCCCTGGTGTACTTCCCGTTTTGGTGATGCTCCACAGCAATGATCAGTAACCTGGCAAAGAATCCCCCACAAGCTTTAGAGGTGGTCACTCCAAGCCATCAGGCTGCACAGTCCCTCCCACCAACTCCAGCTGGCTTACAGTACGGAGGTAAGAATATATTCAATGCTTTTTTTTTTCCAATAAGAGAAAAACACAACCAACTAAAGGTCAGTGGGACTGTTAAGAGAGAGTGACAACAGGACCAGTGATGATATAAACTCAGCCAGAAATATCTGCAAGGTCCCCAATGATCAAATGGTCTCCATAAGGAACAGCAGACCAGCTGAAGAACTGAGCAAGGTCAGGAAGGCTGGGATGCAGTGAAAACGTGAAGGAGGGAAACTGGAAAAGGCAGAGTATTCATAAATGGAGACAGGAGAGATGGATGGACTGTCACGGAGTGTAAATTGCTGTGAGGATGAGAAATAAGCCAAGAGCTAAGAGAAGATCAAACCCTGGAGCCACCACCTGAGATGGGGAAAGGAATAATAAAGACAAGACTGCAAGGAAAATGATGTACAAATGGTAGTTTTTCCAGAAATAGACTAATAAAATGCAGATGAAACCCATCAAATTGAAAAATGCTTCTCATCACCTGAATTGCAGCAGCACAACACGCTGAAAAAGTGTGTGGCTGCGGAAGCCAGTAAGAAAGTTCCCTTGCTTCCTAGCACACCCATGTCAAAATGCCCTTCAGTGACACCAGATTCTATCGGTGGTCCCGCTTCCCTCACACAGCTCAGGACGGGCACCAGACCCTGACTGTGCCTGGTGTTTATATCAGAGGTGATGTTCAAAACAATGTCCAAAGACAGCTGTGGTGTCAATCGGCCAATTGGAACAGACGCTGATGGCTAAGCCACACAGCTGGCCCTGATACGAGACGGGCAATGCCTAGGATGGATTCGTGAAAATAGGTACAGCCTCCCTCTGGAATAAGAACTACTCACCATACACATGGATTCGACACTGTTTATCAAGGTGACAACTCTCATGGGCCCAGGATGGATCCTTCCTTCTTCCTCCAGATTTTGGGGATCATCTGTGTTTCCTGAGCTATCTACTTACCATATGGCCTAATATCTCATCTCACCTACTCAAAGAGAAATCATTAAGAATGTAGTCAGATTTCATCAAATTTCCTGGAAGGCAGCTTTCCTCTCCTGGGCTCCCGCAAGCACACACGGTGGTGACTGAGCCCATCCATGGGAAATGCTCCTGTTTCACCAGGATGACCAGGTTGATGGCAGCAGTGCCCATAATATGTGGCAGGAAGAGGATTTTCATTGTCTTAACTGGGAAGAGACTTGCTGAGAGGGGTCTGAGTTGAAAATACTGGATGGAAGGTGTTGTTATTAACCTTCCTGAACTTCAGTTTCTCACCTGTAGAACAGGTGCCGCAGAATGAAGATGCTGTGTTAGCAGCTGAAGCATGTTTGAGCCTGAACTTCCTGGCTGAAATACGTTCTGCCACCCACCCAACAGAGAATACCTGTATTGCCTCATCGGTGAGAAAAGAAATCGAACAAACAGAAAAGAATTTGGTTTTAGGTCAATGAAGTATGGTGAAAAGAATGCAGCCCGCGCGGCAAGTCTACAGGCCCGGGTTCAAGTCTGCTCCTGGTGTTCATTAGAGGTGAAAGTTCAAGTCTAGGACTGCAGTTTCTCTGGAACTCCAGTGAGATGACTCCAGGGCCCCAGAGAATGAGGCTGTACCTTGGGATCCTCTCCATTCCCTGCTGTCAGTCCATATTAACTGAATAAT
>PVKS010003390.1:0-104401 GCA_004027875.1 Aplodontia rufa | reverse complement strand
CTTCAAAATGAGAGGAGGTTGGACGAGCTCTACTCCCTTCCAATACAAACAATTCTATTATGAACATCAATGAGTGCTCAGTGTTACAGTAGATAGATCACTTGAGAGCTACTGAGGTGCATGGGCACATTTGCCTTTAAATCAAAGGGAACCAAGTAAACAACGAACTAAGATGTTAACTATGAGAATTCCTTCCCAGCTCAGATCCTGCCACTCAGGAGCACTTACAAAACATTTAGAAGGTGGAAGAAAGGCAGGCGATTTATTGTTCCTCCAGTAACACCAGACAAATAAGTGCTTGGGCTCTACCAAATGTGAGATTCCACAGTGGCCTGGGGATGTTTTCCTGGAAATCAGCCACTGAGACGCGGAAGGCTGTTTGGTCATCACTGTCAGCTCCCTAGTTCACCAGTTAGGGGTGAACTGGGAAGCAAAGAGCAGCCTTTCCTTTTTGTTTCTCTAGGTCTGCTAATGGTTTTGTGAGCATTTCATTCCTTTGAATTAAATCCTTCCTGCTTCAGTTTTCTAAAGTGTTTTCTGCTATTCTGACAAAACTGTGGATGAGACATTGCCTTTTAATATTTTTAATTGAAACATCATTCCACATACATTGTCTTTAAAGTTTGCGGTAACAAAATAAGAAAAGATATTAAAGACACTGAGTTGAAAGCTATTAAGATCAGTTAACCCATGGATGCAGGTAGAGCTCAGTGGTAGAGAGCTCAGGTAGCATCCACAAGGTCCTGGGTTCAATCTCCACCAACACATGCACACACATGCACACACATGTGCACACACGCACGCACACACACACGAATGGATGATCCACTCTGCCCCAATGAAATCTATTAAATGAAGAATTTGCTCAATTAATCTCTAAGATCTGAACCCAGGGCTTCAAATATGTTTTATCACCAAGCTACTCGAAGCAAGCAGGCTTTAACATCTTTGGATTGCATGATTTTACTTTGATTGTCAAAATGTTCATGGTAAAATTCTGCCACTTTGCACGTAACTGTAGCAATTTTGGGAGGGGTGAAAAGGGAGGGGAATTGAACTCAGGAGAGCTCAACCACTTGGCCATATACTCAAATCTTTCTTTTCTTTTCTTTTCTTTCTTTTAATTTGAGACAGGGTCTCACTAAGTTGCTTAGGGCCTCACTAAGTTGTTGAGGGTGACTGATTTGCACTCCTGCCTCAGCCTCCTGAGCCACTGGGATTGCAGACATGCGCCACTGTGCCTGGCAATCATAGCAATTTCTAAACTCCAGATTAAGTGGCCATTAGTGCTAGGGTCTAAAGACATAAAGAAAATTGTAAAATGCAAAATGAACAACATGCTTCTTGCTCCTCATGCTTTTGAAGAGAGCCCACAGACAAGGACAATAAGCATGAATCAGTGGGAAGATGTTCTAACTCTAGTTACTTCTAAAATTCATAGAAAGATTTATAATTGAGGACTGAAATGATCATGATATTCGATTTAAGCTAGGATTTACAGAATGGGCAACTTTGATGAGTGGACAAAAGAAGACATTTTGGTAGAAGAGCATTTGAAACAATGTGTGGGAAGTGTGAACAGATAAAAAGAGTGCGAACTATTTTAATGAAGGCTTAGAGAGAGATTTAGTCAGAAAATATCAGGTTTGTCTGCATGAATGAAGCCATTAAAGATTTTCTCAGTATCTATCAATCTTGAAAGTCTTAAATGTGATAGGTTCCAGAATCAAGAGCCAGCTAGAAGTTTTTTTTTAATACAATAAAGAGATAGAAAAAAGGAATCTCTTATTCACATATATGATTATATGCAAAACGCCAGTCGGCTTGTGAGTTGGGAAAAGGAGTCTGTCCAAGGTAAACACTGTCTAAGGCAATCAAAGTTAGTGAAGATGAGTTCTAAAGCATTTATATCATCTAAAAAAGAGTGAATAAAGCAACCAGGTTTCTAAACTTTGCCATTTTTTAAACTTTTGAGTTATAAAATAGAATCTTAAAAATGCCCAGTTCTCAAAACCAGATGAAAAAGCAAATAAAATTGACTCTTTCTTTCTCTCTCTCTTTAAAAAAAGAAAGAAAAGAAAAAAGAAGAAAACATTTTTGTTGTTGTTAGAGTTTGATCACTTTCCATGGACAGAAGTACAGATGGGCTGGAATCTGTTTCTGCAGATTATTCCTAATTTAACTAACGTATGAAATACAATAGCATTCAAGGACCATCATCCACACTCGCTTTGTAAGACTTAGCTCACGGCTTTGCACATGGCACAGGTTCAACATCCCTGTGATGAACGATGTAAGAAAGGTGGCCAGATCACATTATTCAAGTCTGGCTATTAAAATACAATAAAAGGTACTGCCTAGAACCAAACAGAAAGCACTCTGCACTGTCCACATGAGGGACAATGAAGAATTGTACCTTGAGACATGTGGAGGATTTGAAGGAATGTAATTTGGCAAAGGCTGGTTCTAGGGACAACATTCAAAGGAAAGACAATCAGGTCTGTGTGTGAGGGAAGGGCCAAGAAGTCCAATGTGGTGGTCAAGAAAGAACAACTGAAAATTTAAAATCCAGTTAAGGCAGGAATTTTCATTCATTGATTCATAAGTTTGACATAAAGCTATGAATAATATTAGGCCTTATATAATCACTCTGGGTTCATTTCTGATGGGATCAAACAGGGTGGGCAACTGGGGCAGACTCATGTGGGACCTGGTAGCTGTGACAGTGTGAGAATATGTGTGTCAGCATCATGACTTAGCTCCAAGGACCATCAAATGTTAAAAACTCAGGATACACATCTCTGTCCTACCAAAACAATCTAACAAGCTACAACAATCCACGCCCGGAGGTTATCAAGGTCCTTACGCATTTGTACCTACTTAAAGGGCCAAAATAATCAAGTCAGCAATCACAGGACAGAAAACAAAAAGAAAAAAATATGATGAAAACTAGAAAGAGAGAGATTTTAAATCATCACCTTGGTGATTTCAGAACAAAACTAACTTTTAAAGAAAATCTCATTCTTAAATCCTGATGCTCACAATAACTGGATATAAACAACTGGATGATTTAAACTTCATTGCTAGCCAGAATCTGAGAGAAAATATTAGACTACAAGGTATTATAGAAATACATTCTACCAGTTCAAAACATTTAAGAGTTTTTATGGTATAGACTTACTGTGGCTTTCTACTCTGCAGTCCTTTAATTAGATTTTACATGGAAATTTCCAATGAAAAAATTTTAAATATATTTTAAAAATTGCTTTTGGATTAAATTATAAAGAAAAATTAATTAATTGCAAATTGTATGCCAGTTCAAAAAATGATTATCAATTTTGCAATATAAGGAATTCTAATTTTTCTTTTTCACTAGGTTCGTTTACTCAATAAAAATACTTTGGAATTTAGTATCAAAAGATTTGGATGGGAGAGATTGGAGCAGTGGCTCATTGGTTGAAGCACTTGCCTGGCATGTGCTAAGGACCCAGGTTTGAACCCCAGCACCATATACACAACCAAGTGTCAGAGAATCAAGGCCAGATATAAAAACAAATAAAATTGATTCCTTCTCTCGCTCTCTCACTCTCCTTAAAAAAAAAAAAAAAAAAATTTGGACTAGAGCTGGGTGTGGTGGCTACCTTTTGTGATCCCAGCAAATTTAGGAGGCTGAAGCAGGAGGATTGCAAGTTCAAGGCCCGTCTCAGCAATTTAGTGAGACGGTATCTCAAAATAAAATGGGATAGGGACGTAGATCAGTGGTTGCGGGCTCCTGAGTTCAATCCTCAGTACAAAAATAATATTAATAATAATATTTTGAATGAGACAGAGCTCTACCACATTGAAGTGAATACATTTAGATAATATTTTTCCTTTTTTACAGAAAATGAAAAATATTTGGTGTTGAAATTTTGAGGAATATAGAATTCAATATGTTTACAAATTCTTTATTATTTCAACTATTCTGAAGCATGTATATTTCACCATATTTGACCCACAAACATAACCATTTGCTATAGCTCAGCAAGAAATAGTTTTGTCTCATTACTTACGTTCAGTAGAACCACTCATACATTGGGGTCTAAGAGCTTGGGAACTTTCCACAAAAGACAACAGGTTTACACGTGAGCTGTCTGCTTACTATATAGCTTTAGACAATTTTCTTTCTTTAAAATGTAACTTCTTTATCCATGGAAGGTGATAAGGATTGCTCCAACTCTAAAAGAGTTTCGAAGTCTCAGTGAGATTATGTCAACAGTGCAGCACTGATATCTTGCATTTATCTATTTATTTATTTTTTAACAAATGTTTACTGATTTCATTCTATGCCCCAGTCAATGTGACAGGCACCAAGCAAACAAGGATGCAGTTAATGCTCCACTGATGCTTGTCGGCTCCTGGGAAAGCAGATATTTAAAAAAAATAATTATTATAATGAAAAGAAATAGTATGAAAGAAAATTGGAGTGTTATGAAAACCTGTAACCGGGGAACATAACCTGGTCTGAAAAGACCCAGCAGATGAGCAAAGGCTTCCTGAGAAAGTAGCATTTAAGCAGGAACTTGGAGGAGTAGCTAGGCAAAGAGGAGGACGAAGCAGGGCACATACCTGCAATCCCAGCGATTCAGGAGGCAGGGGGTCACAAGTTCAAGGCTGCTGCAAATGTAGTTCAACTGTAAAGCACCCTGGATTCAATCCTTAGTATGCAAAAAAAAAAAAAAAAAAAGAGGGGGTGGGGGGGAATGGACGAAGAGAATTCCAGCTAGAAAATTCCTAAGGATAGGCAGGAACTTTCTACACTGGAGTATCTCAAGACTCAGAGATATATTTCCATAATTTCAATCATAAAATTGTATATATTTGTATATATACAATTTGTATATATACAAATCGATGAAAAATAAATATTTTGCCAAATTTTATTTCATTGAAAGTTTACATTTGAAAATGCAGTCATCCACTTGACTTTCCTAACTTGAATATTCCTTAGCATTCCTTCTGAGTCTATAATCATCATAATGATGATAATAGAGTTGGGATAATCCAACCAGTCACTCATGTGAAAATGTCCATCTATACAGATAATTGTACTGAAAGGTTTTTTTAATCAATGCTGTTATTAATGATCAAGATACATTAGCACAAAGAATTCTAAGCAACTATAGCTAATGATATCAAGAAATAAACCTGTTTAATCTTTTAGTGGGTGTTATTTTAATAAATTTTAAGAAAACATCTGATATATACTTAGATTTTAAAACATTATCTACATTCTAGTTACATTTTGTCCTTTTTCTTATTTTTAAAGTGAGCAATTGTAGCATTACACACACCCGACTTTGAAAAATGAGATTGAACGTCAACAAAAAGTTGCACAAAAAGGTATACTTTTTAAATACAAAAACCAGAATGATTAACCAAAAGGATTTAGGCTGCGAGGCCACTGGGTGAGGTGCAGGGGGCAGTGTAACAAAGGCCCAGGAGAATGGCTTTGCTGAAGGAACCTTGTGCAGGTGCCTGGCCCAGGGGGAACTTCCCCATGTAGAACAGGTGGATTATTCTTTTTTAACAAGAGAACACCTCTGTGCACTTTATGTTAATAGACCTGTTAAAGAGAGAAGGTGCTGAGCAGTGCAGACAAGCTCTGGAGCATCAAAATCACTTAAGGAATTACATTTCCGCTAGAAAGAAAAAGTGGCAATCTCCTGATAGAATTAACTTTCTCTGATAAAATCAGAGAAAATTTTATCTGACCTATTTGAAATAAATGAATAAACATCTTAACAAATCAACACTCAATATTTTTAGAACTATAATCAATTTCATATTTGTTTTAGTAAAAAGCAGCACGATAAGGTATTGACTATTTCCTCATAACGAGAAAACTATTATCTGATCACAAATAAATCATTTCCTACTTTATTTTACCATGCAGATTTAGTCCACACGCCATTAAGTTTAAAAGTATTCAGTCATTTCTGCTGAATGTCCAGGCACTACTGAATATTGTTATTTAATAATAAGCAGAATAAGGGATTCAAGTTTTAAACAGAACCTGAAAAGTTACATAATACTTCAAAAAGCAAACAATAACAAAATATTAGTGCAAATATGTTACAAACACGACCACTGTTACCTACAGAATCAAGACACGAGTACTTTACTTTTTGTTTATATATTCAAACATGTTCTTACAGAGGAAAGAGGAATGACCAATAGGGCAATATTTAAAACATGAACTTGTTGACGTTCTAGCAAAGGATGACACACAGCTAACCGCGCTTAGGAAAAGCACCTAAAAGAAAACGACACTAACACACACTCTGTCTTTCAAGATCTATACAAGGAATTCTCATTAAAACCTCCCAAATGAACAGATAAGACTTTTATTTCTTCCAGGTGACTAGCTAATCTGCCACTTTCATAACCATAATAGAATCTTGTGATGTTACTTAATTGCATTTTTTACTCTGGCAGGTTTTTATATTATACTGCATAGAATCAGGTAGGAGACACTTGGAAATCAACAATAAAAGATTTTTACCTCATAGCTTGATCATCTTGAGGACACTGTCAAGCAGCGCTTAGCAGTTAAGTTTTCATTATTGTTTTAAATCAATATCATGATTTTATTCAAGCTTATGTAAAAATGCAACTTCGAAATTTCCATTAGGATTCACTAAATTTTGCTGAACAAAGATGCAATTACTGGATTATGCTCACTAAAGGATGAAGACATGCATTGTTCCCGCACTCCAGGGGTGCATACAAGTAGCCACTACACATTTTGTTGTTGTTTTGGTGCTTTATGCTTTTTATTTTTAGATTAGTTAAAATTTTCTTTCAAATTTGCATGTACAACTTTTATTGAAATAAAATCTGGCAATGCTGATCTTAAGTTTCCCTCTGGACAGACTCCAGGAACTCTATTAAGACTGCCACTTTTTTTTTCTTTTTTGGTACTGGGGATTAAACCCAGGGGTACTTAACCACTGAGCCAGATCTCCAGCCCCCGTTTTTATTTTTTATTTTGAGACAGGGTCACTAAGTTGGTTAGGGCCTTGCTAAGTTTCTGAGGCTGGTCTTGAACTTGCAGTCCTCCTGCTTCGGTCTCCTGAGTCACAGGGATGACATGCATGTGCCGCAGTGCCCAGCAAGGCTGTGCCACTCTTGATGGAACGTAAGCTCCAGGAGTGCCACAGTTCCCATCATTATTCCTTACCCTTGCTGTGTGATCTGCACACCCCTTTGGGAGTGAAAGATGTCAACTCCGCAAATATTTAACTACTAAGCTAGAATGAAGAACAAGTAAGCACTTCTCCAACAATACTAGCATACTGTTATCAAAATTCCAGAGAAGGAAAGGGCTTTACTTCTTCTTGGTTTTTTCCCCCCTGATTGATAAAGTCTATTCATCTCAAAGATGGCCACAGAGTTGAAGCTTGAAAAGCAAGTTGAATTTCAACTTGTGAGACTGGATAGATGGGTAATTGATGAAACTATCTGTGGTGTAAGGCAGTTCCAGAAATGGAAAACATAATTTGTTATGGTAATTGTTTTGTCTGATCCCAGCACAGGAATTCATAAAGAAGAAATGCATGATGCTCCAGGTGAAAGCAGTTCGGATACAATCACCTAGAGACTTTTCAAACCTTTATCTCATGCATCTTCTAAACAAATTTCAAACACATATCCAGTAAATAAAATATAAAACCAGAATGATGTGGAAGATTAAAACGCTCCCCATGTATAGGACCCAACAAAAGTACTGTTTAAAAACCAATGATCTAATTCCATCCTCTGATGGGAAAAATGAGACCCAGGGAAATGAAGTTATCCAATACTCAAGATTATTACCAGGATTGGAAACAAAGAGTTTTTTACTTACTTTGCAGTAAAATGTATAACACTATAAATTATCCCAGTTGTGTTTTCAGGTAAGATTCAGTGAAAATAAGAAAATAATGTCAGATATTATACTTTGATATGAAGAAATTAAGAACATTGGGTGGTTTCCTAACCTCACTTAACTATTATTTCACTTTAATTATTGTCTTTGTCATCCCTCTTAGTTTCACTAATTTTTTAAAATACAAGTCTAAACATCAAACAGCAATACCTGCAGTCACTTATCAGAGTAGAGCCAAGCTGCAGGATTTAGTCTGAGCTGACAGCTTTGTTTTCTTTAACAGTTTCGATGTTCAATAGATGGGGCCGCACCATGGCTATACAGGAACACAGTGAAAATGTGTGTCCTGCTCAAAGGAGGAAAATGAATTTCCCCAAATTTGGACTTAATTTACTGCATGTGTTATATACTTTCAGGTTAATTTTATTAAAGTTTGTTATTAATTCTGATAAATTTTTTATCACTTAGATTAACAAACTTAAATTTACCTTCTACATCATGTAAATAAACAAAATAGTACCTTTTTGGTTATTTGACATACATTCAATAAGAATTCTTACACTACACCGGATTTTTCCCCAAACAAAACTGTTTTCTAAATACAAAAAAGGTCTGACCTAGTGGCACAGACCTGTAATGCTAGCTACTCCTTCCTGGGAGGCTGAGGCAGGAGGATCACAAGTTCAAGATCAGCCTGGGCAGTTTTGTGAGACTCTGCCTCAAAAGCAAAAGCAAAAAAGAAAGGGCTGGGTATATGGTTCAGTGGTAGAGTGCCCATGGGTTCAAACCCCAGTCTCAATAAATAAATAAATACATAAACAAATTAACACAAAAAAATCTGAACTTTAGGGATTAGGTTTATTATATTAATCATGAATCTTTATGTTTTTCCTTTTTCAGGTAATTTGGTATAGATCAATGAATTAAAATTTTCATAAAAGACTATTTTTCTCAAACTAATGCAAATAAATTTAAAAATATTAATTATTGGGTAATCTTCTAGAAATATATTAGTGATCAAAGATATAGAACTTTAAAAGGGTACTTTTTTCTTTTTGCTTTTTCCCCTCTTGGCTTATTATAAAATCCTTCTTGACTTCTGCAGTAGCTAGACAAATTCAAGCAATTGTTTTATCCTTTCTTGTTAAAAAAAAACTTATTCAAAAAGTAAGCATATTTATTTCTTTATACAAGACACACATGCACCAAAAGTCATTCATATCAAGTGGCAGCATATTACGAACAATGTAGTCCTCATAATAATTTCTAGACAGGCTTTATCTCTGAGGTATCACTAATAAGTGTACAGCTCTAAAGACAGTCTCCCTCAGTTCAAATCCTTGGTCCACAGAGAACACTGGGAGTGGGGGGAAGAACCCTCTCCTAAAGATAGAGCACTTGATTTCATACAATTTT
This sequence comes from Aplodontia rufa, assembly GCA_004027875.1. NCBI lineage: Eukaryota > Metazoa > Chordata > Mammalia > Rodentia > Aplodontiidae > Aplodontia > Aplodontia rufa. Next base: position 95,076 of record PVKS010003390.1, on the reverse strand, counting down.
CATTGGAAAATCATGTTATCAGCAAAATACCCAAGAAATAAAAGTTTTGATTTGTATCATACATTGGCCATTATTTTTAGGTGTATGGATCTTCTGACTGTTCAGGGCCAATTATTTCCATTCCTTTAGTTAAAACAATCATTTTCTTTCATTCATGAACAAAGCTAAAAGGTATAATCAAAGAGCCGCTCCATCTCTTGATCAGGGTTGTATTTTGGTCAAGGACACTTTTGAGAGATCCCTTTGAAAGAACATTGTACTCAACAGATACAGAGGGCAGATTCTGGGCCAGCCACTTAGCAAGTTCATCCAGCTCCCTTTTCTTATTTATTCCAAACCTCTGAGGTTTGCATTACTACTACCAGTTTTATAATTGAGAAAAGGACTTAAAAAGGTATAGTAATGATAAATGACAGATACTACCAACAGTTCCAAGATTCTACCTTAAATTTGTCTAATTCCAAAATGCATTTCCGTGTTACCACATCACACTTTGGGACTCCAGAGTCTAACAAGCCCTTCTCTTTAGATTTTAGGGTGGGCTTATGGTTCCTGTGTCCCCAGACTCTACATCTATCTCTCGTTTGTTATAAATTTCACAGCTATCACTGAAAGAAAAAGTGTTAGAAAATCCACTCTACAAAGACCTGGATTTTAGAGCCCATATGAGAAATTTTAGAACTTTAGGGTGTCTATGAAAGTGTATAGAGTTCTCATATCTCTGAGTTCCCTTAAAAGATTTCTTTTTCTTTTTGTCCAGAGTAACTTGATTATGTAAGCTCAGAAATCATGAGAGCTTGTTTTAATATGGTTTATAAGGCTGCAAATACAACAATCTTTAAATTTCCTTTAACTTGAATATGAATCCTATTTAAAATAGTTATAGCTAACATGCTCAGAAAGTAGATGTTTCTGTCTTGTTTGAATATCCCTTGCTTTTTTGTTCCAGATTTGGTCAATTACAAATGAACTATTCTTCACCTTCTATGCATAAAAAAGACTTAAAGGATTTGATTTTAAAAATAGAGTCCAATAAACAATAGAATTGATAGACTAATATTTTTTCATTATCTATATATAATTTTAATAAATATTTTAGTATTGAAAGCCATGGCTCAAAATTAACCTAAGAATCTTTCCAAAATATAATGGTGGGCTCTGTCCTCAGTGAACACATACACATCAAGTCAAATGATTTTCTTTTTAATTTCAGTATAATCTTTAGATATATATAAAATTCCTACTGTGTGTGGTGGCTCACACCTTTAATCCCTGCTACTTTAGAGATTGAGGCAAAAGGATCAGAAGTCAAAGGGCAGCCTCACAACCTAGCAAGAACCTGTCTCAAAATAAAATAAAAAGATCTGGGGATTGTAGATCTGTGGTAGAGTACTTGCCTAGCATGCTAGAGGCCCTGAGGTCAATCCCCAGAAACACACACACACACACACAGACACACACACACACACACAATTGAAGTTCTTGAACCAAAACTGACAAATGCTTCCATTTCACTTCTACAAACTCTACTAAAGATGCTATCAAGTAATATTCTGAAGATGTTGATAAGATAAGGAGTTTGAAAGGGGCTAATTAATTCTAAAGCTAAATAGTCTTTAGTTTTACTTTAAACATAGATAAGCCAGATCAGAAACACTACATTCAACAAAACATTGTCTTTTTTTTCTTTTTTTTTTTTTAAACTTTTTTTCTTGTTTGCTTTGAAATAGGGTTTTGTTATGTTGCCCAGGCTGGTCTCAAACTCATGACCTCAAGTGATCCTCCCAACTCAACCTCCCAAGTAGCTGGAATACAGGCACCTGCCACCATACCCTGCTAAACAAAGCTTTTTTTATGCTTAGTGTTCAAACAGAATCTACTCATAGACATAGAAATAAGAAGACTTCCTGAGAAGACACTTAATCCTCACTTTGGAGTTTCTATTCGTGAAAACTGCCGCTCTTACTTCACCTCTCTCTACTCATATATTCCCTTGGCCCTGGAGGAGGTGAAGGGAATTATAATTGGCAAATTTTAGAAGATTAAGATTTGTGGCTCCACCCAGCCCCTCTTTCTTTGGGGAGCAAACTGCACGCAATTTATACAGAAAGTTGTACAGAAAAAAAATCCCTGCCTTCTAAACTCTCAAAAAATGACACGAATAACCTACTGTATGTGCAAAAACAAAACAAATTTTAGAAACTACACCTAAATCATATTATTTCCTTACAAATGCTAAGTGACATAACCAGTGAATTTTCCAGTAAGTTCAGCCCAAAAATTGTAAGTGGAAACATAAATCTAATATTGATCAGATGATAGTTAAGCATACACACTCAAATTTAAAACTTCAATAATTTGCATTCAAAATTGAAAAAAGTGATACACAAATTGCTAGGTAGGTACACTCAACTCATATTTCAGTTCTTTCTCCATAATATAAATTATGTTTTTTATGATTAGTTATAAATGAAAAATAAGACTGGGAACTGGGCATGTTCTTCTTGGCATTTTAAAATAAAAACAATAAATGAATAAATAAAAAACATCATTGAAGCTGTAGGTTTTCAGCACTCATCAATATAACTGATCCATGAGCCATTAGTGGGTCATAAAATAAGAAAGCTCAATAAAATAATCATAACCTTGCATGTTTATTTAGTTCTGAGACTTAAATGATGGACCTTTGTACCCGACCATGCCTAGAGACAGAATTTGTTGCACACACACACAAACACTTAGGCTTCTGTTTTCTCTCTCTTCATTATTCTACAGTCTTGCATACATGTGTGTTCACAGGAACAACATGTATAATGCTTGACATTCTAGAGTTTATTTAATCAACAACCAACAAGTGGTGGGTATTACTTGATTTCCATTTACAAATGAATAACTTAAGCCATGGTATTTTAAAAAGTATAATCACTTATCATTCTTGACCCCTGCACAGCAGGCAATACTCAAACCCAAACAAAGGCTCAGCTTCTGTGGACATATTTCAACCCTTTGTAATTAGATTTTTAGTTTTCTGAACATGATTCATTAATATCTAATTCATTTTAAGTAGATTAGACACAGGAAATATCACACTTTCATATAATACTCCTCTTTCTAACTTTCTAATTTACACATAGCATGGGGGCTACTCAAAGTTATATGATTACTCAATGATGTGTATTCAACACATGCAGGGTAAATAAAGACTATGCTTCTTGAACAACAAAGTAAATGTTTTCACATACTTAAATATGTCCAAAAAAAAAAAAGAGTAGGCTAAAACTACATCACTCGTTGAAACTGCAGTTTTGGTCAATCTCCAATCTAAAGAAAGATATGTTTATCAACTCTGTCTTTCTTTAAGTCTTTGTTACTTATACCTCATATCCCTCCAATCTCCTTTGCTCTTAATCACTGGGTTTTAAGGGAATAAAAATGTCTTTCAAAGTAATCTCTTTAATTAGAATTTTGAAACTTTTGCTAGATTCATATCTCGTCTATGTCCAGAGTCTGCTAAACTATTCCTTATTGACCACAAAGCTTCTCACCTCCTCCCTATTTAACAAAAACTCTTCCTAACTTCTACTTTTTTTCTCCTGAGACAGAAGTTCCAAGAAATGGTCTCCACTCCATCACAACTCACTCATCTTTTCAACCTCATTCTACCCTAACCATGCCCAAGAAACTGGTTTCCTCTACCAGTTGTCACTACTCAAGGCCGTAACTTCATTGTCCTGAGATGCCTCTTTGCTTGCTTCTCTATCTGATCTCCCTAATTCCAATCCAATTTATCTACTCCTGACAGATTATTTTTTAATCTTCTTAACATGTAGTTTCCTTAATTACTAGTGTGGAAGGTGGAGACGGTGGGTGGACCTAAAAGGTTCCCGACCATTTTTCAACAGTCAATCAAATGATTCTGCTTCTCCTGCATAGACTTTACCTTGATTTCACTCTTCCCTTCACCTCTGATTTAACAAAATTTGTAAATTTTCTGGTTTTCTACAAAGTATTCACATGCTGACTCTAACTTTAATATCCACTTTGTGTGATGAAGCATTTTTCAAACATTTTGAACCATGACTTACGGTGAGATGTATAATTTAAATTATGACCAATTCTACACATAAACAGGTTTATTTATAAGCATTTGAATATTTCATAAGTTTTAACCATTTTCATGACATAATGTCATTATACTTTTATATATAAATCATGACCCACTTAATTAATTTCATTGTCCAATAATGAAAAGCAATCCACAGTTTAAAAAATCATCTAGGTTTTCTAAATCTTTATCATTTTGCTAAGACTAGTCCAATTACATATTTCATTTAGCCATTCATTCGTTCATTTAATTAAAAAAATAGCTTGACATTAGAAATCACTTTTGTATGCAGTGGGAGGAAAATGACAATGTAGAAAGAGAAAAAAAGTCTCTATCCTCAGGGAGATTGCAATGTCCCATTCCCCAAAACAATGATTTGATAATGCTCCCCTCAAGGTATTACCTGTTCCATTCATTGCAAAACGTTATCATGCTACTTTACCTTTCTCCATCTTTTTTAAAATTGGTGCAACGTTGTCTTACATAGTGAGAGGATTCGTTATTACACATTCGTACATTTTCATGTAATGAAGTCCAACATGAACCTAATTCTTGTCCAGAGTTTTTCCATCCTTTATATGTAAATTCTACCTACCCAAACAGACCATAATATTCTGTAAGAGAGGATTCTTGATCATTCATATTGGCATTGTGAACCTTCACTTAGGAAAGGAACCAATAGAATAAAGACAGAAAAAAAGGAGTTCTGGACTCAGCTCTCCACTTACCAGCTTTGCAAACTCAGGCAGGCAAGTCACTCAACTGCTCTCAAACTCAGTCTCTTCATCTGTAAAATGAGAATTTTGGGCTACATCAGTTTTGAAAATCTACTGCACAAAGTTTGCAAGATTCAACAGAGATTCCAAAATGTGATGAGAGAGTGTCTTCTCCCAAAGGGGGAAAGGAGTACTTAAATCCCCATTTCCTGCCTCACTGAAATCTATAAATTGTTTGAAAACAAAAAAGAATCTCAGTGCTAAGTGCTCTTTAACTACTGAATTCCAAAAGTGTGCAGTCATGTCCCCCACCTTCCCTGCCAGCACAAACTTGAGAAGAAGTGGAAAGGAAGACGACATGGCAGGAGGGAGGAGAAAAGGGAGGAAGGAAGGGAAAATGCTTCAAGTCTACCATCCTCTGTCCAGAACAGTGCTAAGCTCTTCATATGTATGATATTTTTCAACAGCCCCACAAGATAGGTTTTGCTATGCCCTCTTTACATACAGGAAAACAAAGCTCAGACAGGTTAGACAACTTGCTCAAGTGCTGTCATTACAAAGTAATGAGGCCAAGGTCTGCCCTCTCTCCATTATCTCAAGTTGCCTTTGAAAGAAGGCAACATGGACTGCATCTGCTTTTCAGGATTCCCGTACTTTACCCAACGATCCTCATCAGTTTGGAGAGTAAGGTTCAGCGTTATTCTCATTTCGCCAATTAGGAAAATAAGGTTCAGAGAAGTAAATGTGACAGCCCCAATGTCAAAGCAATTCAACAAGGCAAGCATGGAATTAAATACCTGGGTTCATATCCTGTGCTCTTCCCAGCTCCCCAAACAGCCTCCTTTAGAAGAAAGAAAGAGAAATAGGGAAATGCTAAGAGGGAAGGAGATAGAAGGTGTAGGGCACATGTTGGAGAATTATAAGAATTCCACTGCTTTTTTTAGAAGGCTATTGAACCAAATGAGATAATTTAATGGAAAGCACCTTGAAAAATCTGAAACTCTTCCAATACAAGGCATTATCATTAGCTATTCAAACAGTGAGCAATGAAGATGACATTTTATGCTTTTGTTAAATTCCATGTGGTAACTGCAAATATAAAAGAGCTATGTAACGAATTAATTGCTTAGATGTCCTACAGAAACTAATAGAAAAGAAGGACAACCTGACACGCTTGAGATTGCAATGCAGGAATGGGTTACGTAGGCTTGCTTGCTGTTCATGATATACAGTCCCTACTGGCGGTAGAATAATTCAAATTTTCAATTTTTCTTGGATTTCATCACAAACTCAATCAAAAGCGCAAAAGTCAGTATTTTAATATCCTCACACAGTGTGAAAAATAATCGTATGCTCCACTACCTGAACTCTTAGAGCATTTTTTATTTTGATTGTCTTCCCATTATACTGAGAGATTGTCAGGATTTTATCAGGAAGATCATCCAAACTAGAACATTATTAAGGTTCCAGCGGTGCTGTAAGTCACCGAATGTATGAGTGATTAAAAGCCATATGCTTGTGACAAGGACCATAGGAGATCAGACAAAGAAGTTACTTGTCTTTAGAAGAAAGAGGGTGGGGAGTTCAGAATGATTTAACCCCTTCCATCTTTTTTCAGTGTGAAAGCTGCAGCATATGATTAATATTTGAAGCCTTATGTGACTAGATTCCTTATAAGATATAATTTCCAAAGGTTAAATGGTAGAAAATAAGATGGATGTAGTAGTACAGCATTAACTACTACATTGACACAGCGTCATGACTAAAAAAATGCATTTAATATAAGATGGCTGGATTCTAGTAAAATATCACCTATTCTGTAATTTGTAATTGATTGTAGTTACACTTTTTTGGTTCTTTGCATCATTTTGTATTTAGAAATATATTGCCATTTTATTTAACATTCTCAAAACTGAATTAAATGCTTTCTATTTACTGGGCATTGCACAGAATACTGCAAATAGGGCTTAAACTGAGAAAAAATGCTACTTAGATGAAAGTATGATACAGAGTAAAAGAAAAGCTAAATTAACTTTTGGCATTTTTAATTGGTAAATTAACTTTTTCAAAACAAACAAGCATAGTATCAATATGTTAATTGTGTTCTATTAAGCACAGTAACTCAGTGATTACCATAGATATTATTTTCTTCTTGGTAATCTATATGTCATCTGAATTTTATAAGGATCTTTTAATACATTTGTAATAAAAAAACACATAAAATAATTCTTTTTTCAGTGCTAAGAATTGAACCTAGGGCTTCACTAGTGCTAGACAGGAACTCTTCCACTGAGCTACATCCCTAATCCTCATAAAATATTCTTTAAGGGGTGGTTGGGTAGAATACAACGGGAGCACCCCAGAAGACTACATTTGTGTGAGCAAATGGAACACTTGATCTGGTTCCAGAAAACGCACTGGGATTTGCTCAGTGCAGAAGAGTGTGGGTGACACTCCAGGTAATGAGTGAATCACATAACAAGCATCTTGAAGTCAGCATTCTATGCATTTTGAGTGATGGATGTGGGAGAGTGTCGCTCCCCCCTGGGTTCTGGAGCGGGGAGCGGGTGGAACGGCCTCGGCGAACCTTAGCCATTCCCCAGGGGGCCAGCAGGACACTGGGAACCGGGCGCTGGCAGGACAGGGCTGGGGACCAGGGAAGAGGAGTCGCTCCCCGCAGCATTCCTGTGCGAGGAGCAGGCAGAACAACCTAGCAAGCCTGGGGCCGTCCTCCGAGGGGCTGAGTTAGGGCAGGGATGGGGCAAGGAGTCGCTCCCCGCTGCACTCCAGAGCGAGGAACGGGCAGAACGACCCAGCAAGCCTGGGGCCGTCCTCCGAGGGGCCTAGTTAGGAAGGGGATGGGGCACCGGGAACAAGGGGGCGAACACCGGCGGCTGGAACACGGGACCTGCATCTTCTACCGTTGCTGATCTCTGACGTCTCTGCTGATCTCTCCTGTTCTATGCATCTTCTCTGCTTTCTTCCTTCAGGACAGGGCTGCTTTCCTCCTGGCTGCCTTCTTCTCTGGTTCTATGCTTTCTCTTTGGCTGCTTCCTTTTTTGGCTACTTTTCCTTTGGCCACTCACTTTACCTAACTAGCTGCTACTCTATTTATCCATTACAACAGCCAATAGGGTACAATGCAAACACCTTTCTCCAATTGTAACAAATGAGTGGCCGAATAGCTTAGTCATGCAGTCAGGCAATTTGCTAATTACAAGCCAGCTGGACCCCTTAGAGTTGTTTACCACCAATTCTTCTACAAGCCAGCTGAGCCTCATGTTCCCAACAGGAGAGAAGATGGAAGTTGGAAGTCCCCAGGAGAGAAATCAAAGGGGCCCAGTTGTAAAGGGTTTCAGATGCCATCCAAACATATTCTGATTTATTTTGTAGTCGGTGGGCAGCCAGACCTCAGTGGTTAAGGCCTCTACTAGGAATACTCGAATTTTTTTTTTCTATTTGTAAAGATGTTACTGGCTTTGATTTGCATTTCCTTGTTTGCTAAAGATGTTGAACAACCTTTTGTCTTCTTCCTTCCTTTCTTTTTCTTTTTCTTGGTGATATTGGGGATTGAACTCAAGCTTCATGCATGCAAGGTAGATGTACTACCACTGAGCCACATCCCAAGTCCTAACGCTGAACATTTTTGTCATACATGTGTTAGTTATTTGCATTGCTTCTTTTGAGAAATATGTGTGTAGTTCATTTGTCCATTTATTGATTAGGTCATATGTTTTGGGGGGTATGTTAGACTTTTTTGAGTTCCTTATATATTCTGGATATTCTTTGTTAGAATGAATGTGTCACAATGAATTCCAATCCCATGTTAATTATAATTCATCAATAAAAATTAAAAAGAAGAAAAAGCTACTACTGGTTACAGAGGTTTATGAAGTAGAGGTCTTGGTTAAAAATGGAACTCTTTAGTGGAATAAAAACCAAGAGAGGTGATTTGAGAGGTGTTGAGTTGGAAAGACCAGAATCTGCTCTCTACCTGGGTACAGGAATAAGAAAGAAGAAAAGCTTGAAGACAAGTCCTGGAGATTTGTAAATGGAAAGTTAAGGGGCAGCAGGTTTGGGATAAATAAAGGATTAATAAAAGGGTGCATCTTGAAAATGTGAAAGCACAGGTCTAATACCTAGGAGAAAGAATGAGGCCTTTCCCCCTGTTTTCTGCTACTACTACAGTGAGGTAATCAACAATAAAACATGAGCAAGTGAATGAGTAACCTTTTAATAAGTGAAACACTTTAAAATTGAGGATGTTGCTGATTATAGCAAAATAAACAAAAAATCATGTACACCAAGAAGACTCACACCTGTATTCACATACTTTCCTTCTGATATAGATTATACTACTGTCCCAATTATTCAGTTCCTTATGCTCAAATTATGCACACACACCCTATGCTATGTGAGTTTACAGCGCTTCAAACTATGGGTGGAGTCTACTTCCCCATCCCGCTGCTGTTGGGCTTGGATATGAGACTGCTTTGACTAATGGAGTCAGTGAGCATGATGTAATTCTCACACGGTTTGCTGTGCCCCTGTGATCTACAACAAAAAGATTTTTGTCATTGTTTCTACTGCTCATTTGGCCTGCTCATCAGGCCTGAAACCCAATCAGAAACCCTTAGTATACCTTTGATCCAAGAGAACATAAACTGCTTCAACCAGATTATAGCCCTGCAAGTTTAAATGTAAATAAAACAGGGCTGGAGTGGTGGCTCAGTGGTTAAGGTGCTTGCCTGGCATGAGCAAGTATGTGAGTTCAAACCCCAGCACCACATACGCAATTAAGTGTCAGAGCAATGAAAGCCACATGAAAAACCAAATAAAATTGGTTCTCTCTCTCTCTCACAGTGCCTCTCTCTCTCTCTCTCTCTTTAAAAAAAAAAGGAAATAAAATGCAGTAAGACACTGAGAGTCTTATATCTTTTTTGTTATGTAGCACCACTGTAGCAATAGCTGCCTAATACATCTTTTCTTAGAATAAAGACAACAAAGTTGTTGATTGTTACTATTATTTTTTCTTAAGATGGTGGTTTTTCATAAAATCAAAATTTACTCAACTTGCTTTCTAGATTGCAAATTGATAACCATAACAGGAAGGAATTATTAATGAATAAATTACCCAGGAAAAGGGGAAAACAGTGACTATTAAAACAGTTTCAGCATTGCAACACACTAAAAACATGTTATGTTTATCTTAATTCATAAAATGTACACAAACTGGGAGCTGCCGTTAACAGGGTTCTGGAAAAATTCCTGTCACCTCTGCAGAATTTTAAGTGTTGAGAGAAAAACAAAGAGAAAAGAAAGAATACTCTATGGAAAAAAACAGTATTTAACTGACTGATAGGAGAGAAACCAAAGAGAAAAAGTGGAAAGAAATGGTCACAGAGGGGTACATATACAACCATGAAAATGGTGGTATATTAAGGAGTTGAATGTAGGACAAAGGGTAAGACAATGGAATAGTGGAATACTAAAATTCCAATTTTTTTTTCATACTGGGAATTGAAACCAGGGACACTTTGCTTAGTGCCTTGCTACATTGCTGAGGCTGGCCTCTAATTTGAGATCCTTCTGCCTCAGCCTCCAGAGTCAATGGGACTATAGGCATACACCACTGAGCATGGATTTTGCTATTTTCCTTAATCTATCATTTTCCTTTCAGGCACATAACCCAAAGACATAATTATCAATAGGGAAAAGATAAAATTATTATAATGTGAGCATCTCTCTATATATACACACATACATACATATAAATAAGTATATTAACATTTATATATTTATTATATTTATGTTGTTAACATATTACATATTTATAATAACAAGAAAAGGAACCAGCCTATAGCAGTAGCCCTTAAAATTCAGTGTAAAATATGAATCACCTACAGCATTTGCTACTAAATCAGATTCCATAAGTCCAAGCCATGTATAGTGGCTCATGAATGTAATTTCACTTGCTTCGGAGACTGAAGCAGGAGGATCTCAAGTTAAGGGCCAGCCTCCTCAACTTGGCAAGACTCTGTCTCAAAACAATAAAAAGGGCTGGTGATTTAACTCATTGAAGGTGCCTCTGGGTTCAATCCCCAGTACTCTCCACTCAAAAAAAGAAATTTCATAAGTCCACCCTGGTTACACAGATTTGATGGTCTGGATGAGAACTCAGGAGTCTCAGTTTTAACAGTATAAAGAAGTGGGTCTGATAAAACTGATCTGGGAATGATATTTCAAATATACAGATTTTTTGATGTCCGAAGGAAAGGAGGAACATGTGGACAGATACAAATGAGTGATCTCAGAGAGCTGTTTCCTCAGATAAGATTTCAGAGAGACCCACTGCATACTGGATGATAACAGGTTCACTGCTGTCAATAACAGGTGTGTGACCATCCCAATAAAATGGAGTGCAGGTGAAGGGCAGCAACAGAGAAAACGTTTTGGCAAAATTCTTAGCACACAATGAGCACTCGTATATTTCTTAAATAAGTAAATGAATGCTTTGGCAGAGCAACTTTCTTCAGGAAGATGGATGAATTGGTCATGGACACAGGAGTCATCTTAAGCCAAGAAAAAGAATGAGAATGTACAGGGATTATTATGTAAGACTGAAAATATTATAAGGAACTTTTTTTTTTAAGAGAGGAGGACAGTGAGAGAAAGACAGAGAGAATCCATTTTTATTGAATTTTTCACATGGCTTTTGTTGCTCTGACACCCAGTTGTGTACATGGGTGCTGGGGTTTGAACCCATGTACTTGCGCATGCTGGGCAAGCGCCGTAACCACTGAGCCACCGCTCTGGCCCCTATGAGGAACTTTTTGAATGGAAACATAGGGCAAGGCTGATGTGTTGAACCATTAGGTGTGGAATGTGAGACTACCTGCCTAAAGCCAAAGACATGGGGAAACCCTGAGTGCGAGGAACGGTACCAGCTATTTGGAGAGATCTGAAGATACCTCCTGGGTCTTCAAAACCAGTTGGAGCCATGAATCACTCCTAATAGCTATGCTTAATAAATATTTAAAAATATAAACATAAAACATACATAGATGGGGCTGGAGCGGTGGCTCAGTGGTTATGGTGCTTGCCCAGCATGTGCAAGTACACAGGTTCAAACCCCAGCACCCACGTACAAAACTAAGTGTCAGATCAACAAAAGCCATGTGAAAAACTCAATAAAAACTGATTCTCTCTGTCTCTCTCTCTCTCTCACTGTCATTAAAAAGATACATAGATGGATAAGAATATGCAAATATACTTAAGCATGTGCATGAATATGTTAATGTACATATATGTAAAATACAGAAATTGATTCATACAAAAATGTAGCTACATGTAGCAAGTGAAATGCTTCACAACACAGAGTAGAAGGAATGATATAAATATACTTATATATATATTTATACACATGCTCAAAGATGTACAGGAATAAATAAACATTTAGATGTATAAATAAGAATATAAATGAATGAATACACATATGCATAAAAATAAATGGAACTGAAGGAAACAAACACATCTCAACTACATATTCATGTCAGGAACACTGAAGGAGAAAGGGTATATTCCTCCTCCCATCCCTGAAAAGTAGACAAAGAAAAAAATGGTCAGCAAAGACAAACGAAATCAAGGAAGCAGATTTTTTACACCAAGGATGTCATTCAAGGGAAATATCTGCAGAGTAGTCTAATAAAATAAATTGGATAAATAAGATAAAATCCACAGAAATGGATCTGATTGCTAGCAGAACATAAGTAATTTGAGGAAAAACTGTTTCGGAAAAAAAGTTGGAAAATAAACAGGTAGCAATCACTTGATGACAGACATTTTAACCAATTAATTCTTGAAAAAAGGAAATGTTTGTTTTGAGTTAAGGTATGTTAAGTCTAACACTGAGACGCTAGAAAATCTGGTATTTAAAGTCTTATAAACATATTTGGGTTCAGAACATAACGAAACTCATTTAAAATTCCTTTAAACTGATTAAATAGTAAAAAGAAGTTAAATACTGGCCAGTTCCTAATTTTCACAGGTTCCTATTTTTTTCCAGTATTTCATGAGATTTGCACTCCCAGACCATGATCAGGAAGGAACATGACTGTTCTCTCAGCCTGCCTTCTTTGTTTTCCATAAAATGGGAATTATAGAAACAGCTTGACGCAGAAAAGGTGAATGGGGCATCCAATTGTCAGGGAGGAAACAAGTCAGCCTTGAACCTTGCGTCCTGCTTTGGTTTGGATGTATTTCTTGCTTTTTTCATTGTTGGTTTCTTCTTTCCCATTTCCTTGTTTCCACATCTTGATTCTCATTTCTGCTAGCTGAGCTCCCTGGATTACTTTGCTTTGTCTTTTGTCTTTTCTTTCTTACTTTCTAAATAAGTCTTTCTTTTTTCCTTCTCTTTCCACCTTTTGGTATAAGGAATATTTTCAATGCTAACTCTTTAGGTTTGTAGTGTTTTTATTTTTTTCAGTACTGGGGATTGAATCCAAGGGTCCATTACCACTGAGTTACATCCCCAGCTCTTTATTTTGAGATGGGCTCTTGCTGAAAGGTAGATGCTGACCTCAAATTTGTGATCCTTCTGCCTCAACCTCTCCAGTAGCTGGGAATTACAGGTGTACGTCACAGTTCCCGGAATTTATAGTGTATTCTCATTTGGTTATTATATATTTAATCTACACGTAATGTATAAAAATTATAGAATATACTATACATCCATAAAATCAGGTACAATATTATCTTGAAGATTATATTGATATTTTTACTCCTTTGATTGGCATAAAGGTGTTTAGAATGATTTTGCTAATAATGGTTAATAAGTGAAATTTCTGATTAATAACCTGATGGACTCTAGAAATTGATGGATCTCATCCAAAAAAATAAAATGAAGTAACCCATAGAATCACATCTCCATAGCATAACTAGGGAGGCAAACAGTCTGAAAGTAGCAGGAAAATATAGAGAGCTCCTCAAGGAGGCATGCGGGTTGCGGTGAGGGTGAATCTGACACAGCATATGACTCGGAAAGGGAAAATAAATGAGGACAAGGTAGAGGTGAATTCAGTTCAGGAAACAAACAAATAAGAAAAAGGACCTCGAAATTTCAGGATAGAAATGTGTCTATATGAACCCATCAAGACCAAATAAACCAATGAAAATACATTTTAAATGATTACCTCTACAGAAAATACAAATTTAAAGGAAATGTAAATTCGGAATGATTTCAAGCATTGAATTATGAAAGAGAGAGAGAGAGAGGAGAGAGAATTCACTTGAACATGGTGACTTTTTTCTGATGTGTGTCCAGGGTTTCCTGAAAGTGAATTTATGTCACAGTACCACAGTTGGGCACCATGGCTCCAGCCTAAAATCTCAGTGACTCAGGAGACTGAGGCAGAGGACTGCACAAGTTCAAGGCCAAACTTAGCAACTTAGTGAGACCTTGTCTCAAAATAAAAAACAAAAAGGGCTGGGGATGTGGCTCAATGGTAGAGCTCCCCTGAGTTCAATCCCCTGCACAAGAAATGAACTTTAACTATATTAAGTTGTAAAAGCAATCAGTAGGATAAAAATAAAATACAAATGCCCAATGTTGAAAGAGGCAGGGAAAGGTGGAGTGGGACATATCTTCAACATTCACACCAGGGTTCAATGATCCTACTTCAAAGTACACAAGCTTGTAGCTAAAAATTACAGTGTGGTGGCACCCACCTGGCATCCCAGCAATGGAGGCTGAGGCAGGAGGATCACAAGTTCAAAGCCAGCCTCAGCAACTTAGTGAGAGCCTGCTTCAAAATAAATAATAAAAAGAGCTAGGTAAGTGGCTCAGTAGTAAAATATCCCTGGGTTCAATCTAGTACAAAAAAAAAAAAAAAGAATTACAGAGTAACATTCCACAGAAATAGTTAGAGGGTGGCTCTGAGAATGTGATCTGAGTCAGTGAACAATGAGGGAGAGAAGGTGCTTTGTATTGTAATTCCATAAAATAAAATTGTGATTTATTTTAAAAATTATGTGTAAAAACAGGCTGACGCAGGATGCAGGTTTCATAAAATGACTGATTGTAAACTTCCAATATCAAAAAGCAATACAGACGTGTACATCTCAGACAAGTACCTCAAATAGAGACAAAATTATTAGCAAGCTACTGAGTTCATTAATTTAAGAAATTAGGGCTGGAGAGGTGGCTTAGGGGTAGAGCACTTGCCTGACTTGTGTGAGGACTTGGGTTTGATCCCCAGTGCTGCATACCCAACTAAGTGGAGGAAAAACAAAAACCAGATGAAAAAAATAAAATTAACACTCTTTCTCTCTCTCTTTCTCTCTCTCTCTCTTAAAAAGAAAGAAACAGTATAGGGGGAGAAATGAACAAAGCAGACACTTTCCAAAGAGAAAAAAGAAAGAGGATATGGAGCAGCAAAATATTCATCATTAAACAAAAATAAGACCTAAAAATGTTTCACATATTTAGAGAATAACTTTGCGAGTTAAACTGTAAGACATTAGGTACAACCTCCGTGTGCAGCGTATGTTAGTAAGCTTGCTTTCTCTAACTTCGTTGTTTTCTGAAAATGAGGGTGCCAGCCCAAGTATGTTTATAACACCTCCCGGATTAAGTGTTTAAATATGCTCCCATTTGTTCTGAGGAATAAAATTTGATAATAATATACTCTAAAGAGACTGTTCTAGAGGTTTAAGTAGGTTTTACAATAAGTGTGAATGTTTGTGGATTCAAAGCTACATAGTTTATGTTATTATAATCATTTTAGTAATCATTAACCTTAGTGATTATATTTTCGGTCCATTAAATTATAATACAAATATTAATATTGAAATGTACATACACGTGCACTACACTTACCCAGGTGTTTAGCTTCTGGGTAGGCAGAACAGTGGCCTCCCAAAGATGTCCTAATGACTGGAAGCTGTGGATGAGTTTCTTTACAGGACAAAAGTGACTTCGTACATGTGATTAAGCATCTTAAAATATAGAGATCACCCGACATTGCCTGGGCGTGCCCTACAGAATAATGAGGGTCCTTGAAACATGGAAAAGAGGTAGCATAGTGATGAGAGGAAAGCAAATGAGGCTGGAGGCATGGACTTGGTTGTACTGAAGAGGGAAGGCATCCAGGAACAGAGGAAGCCTGCGGAGGCTGGAAGAGGATTCCGTCTCCAGAGACGCAACCCTGCTCACACTCTGATCTTCACCCAAGGAGACTCCTTTCAGACTTTGATCTCCAAAGCCAGAAAATAAAAAAAAGAAAAAAGAAAAAAAAATGATGTGGTTTCAAGGCCCTCAGTTTGTGGTAGTTTGTTCCAGCAGATACAGAAAGCCAGTACAGATCTACTTCAGAATCAGACACAATGTGGTATCAGGCCAGATTTTTAACCGCTATGAGTGTCTGTCTCTTCATCTGCAAAGTTGAAATCATAAAAACATTTATTCACACAAGTATAGTGACCATTAACTTATGGCCAGAACTCATTAAAAGCTAGATGTTATTACTACAAAGTGCTAATTATAGAAGAAAAATAAAATAAGAAAAAAAAAGGGTCAAGATTATTATCTGCTTCCAAAATCCCAAAGTTAGCGAGCCAGTGATTCTTTGTAACATATTGGCTACAAGTTGAAATATGAAGGGGGAAAACTGTTCCAATATTGAAACCACTTCATGATTTGAGCTCATTCACTCCACTCCTTTAATATCTAGCCTCTTTGGGGAAGAGGCAATATCCTTGACTGGCTATAAATCCATGAGTGTAGTTGCTTTTATGGCTCTGAATGTAATAGAGTCTAAGTAAATACTGATAAGTTCTCTATTCTTCTGAGAAGTTTCCACCCACATAATATTGTCCTATCATTGGAAATCCCCACAGTTTTGATAAGAACCAAGGCAAGAACTCTTTTATATATAACACTTGTCAATTAGAATCAGAGCAGCATTCATCATTTTAGTTCGGAAGGCTGTGGGTTTTTGTAAAATCCCACTTGAAGGATGTATAATGAAATTTTACCCATATTGTCTTCTGAGTGCCTCCAGTTGGCTTGGGAGGTTAATGTTAGCTTTCTTGTTGATTTTTTTTCAAGCATCCTTTAACATGGTTTGCATTTAATAAAGAAAAATGAATTAAAAGAAATAAGTATTTTCTATCACCACGGTGTCCCCACGTCAACAGACCTGAAATAGAACTGAAAGCCACATCTATGTTTTCAATACAGGGATAGCTGCCCTCTGTTAATTAGACCTGTAGTTAACTCTTTCAAACCACTTTGTAACTTACTGGTCGTTTTCAGAGACTCTGTGTGTACATGCTATTTAAAGAGGGTTTTTTTTTCTTCTGAAGCTATATATTGATTTAAATTTTCTGTATACAGGATCAAAATGTGGTATAATTTAATTAGAAGCCTCATAGCTAGGCAAACTCTCATGAAGAGGCACAATTACTCTAGAGGCTAAAAAGTATGACGGAGGAAAAATGTTTTTGGTATGTGAATTACTAATAACAACCTTTGTCATTTGAAAAACAACTGTTTGGGACCGTGTGTGCAGCCTAGCAATGGGGAGCTGTTTTGAGGGCTTCCACTGTGAAAGTAAGAGTGTGTCCACTGTGTGGGCTCCTCAGTGTCCCAGTCACACCATCCACAGGAGGAACAGGTGAACGTGTGCATGATTAAATGCCCAAGTGAACAAACATTTCCAACAGGAACATGTGCATACGGATGTACACACACACGTGTGTGTGTGTACGTTATTAATTAGTTCCTGGATTTCACATAAGAACGTAACAGAGTCTACTCCTTTTGCTAATATAAAGCCAAAGGACACAGGTCACTTATAAACACTACCATACAAGCAGCAATATAAAGTCAGGACCAGAATAAAACTTTTATTTTCCAGAATCATACTATCCAGCAAATCAACTCTCTTGTTAAAGATAGTTGGTTTCCTGATAGTGTTTTATACATTTCATTTTTTAAGCTCAGAGAAATCAAAGTTTTTTCTACTAAAGAAAAAAAATCAAGTATGTTTAAAATTCTACACATATTCTTGACAAGTAGCAGTGACTCTCCTTCCTAAGAACTTGTGACATTTTATGAATATTATACTGACTAGAGAAGTAGTCCCAGACTATATTGAGACACGCTTGGTATTATTATTTAGTCTGCATTCAATTTTATATATGTTATTTACCTAGCTAGCAGGAAGCTGTCTCTTATTAGAGCACAGGAATCACATCCCTCAATATAATCCTGCCTTGAATGGAAGAGTGACAGATGACAGATGGAGAAGTGTTTGTTCAATGAGTATAGAATGAAGGTGGTCACTGTAAGTGAAGAAAAAATATATGGGGAAACATTTTTAATACCTGAGATTTTATGATATTTATTTTGAACATGAGTTTATTTCATTATCTTTACTATTTAAAGACCATTATTATCTTTTAATATATATACACACACATATATATATATACACTTAAGAGTAACCAATGTTTCCTTAATATTGTATCCATTAAATAATAGTTACAATATCAAAAAAATTAGGAAAATATAGAGCAAAAGAGATTACTATTACTGTCTTTAGTTTTCACTTTTCCTTTAGGAAACAGCCTTGAGGTAGAAACTGTTTTTAACTTTGACACAGTTACGGTGGTGGGGCAACATGGACTCTGCCCCCAAATGCCAACATGTAAGCAGAGATTATTGCTTCTTCTCACGAGGGTGTCAGTTTGATTTGATAAATGCACCACGTGCACCAGATATTTAGGAAGCAAAGGAATTAAGAAGACACGGTTTCCATCTCCCTGAAGCTTGCAATATATCGGGGACATTTTTACATTGTTTTTTAGAATGGTCAAATTCAGAACAGGTTTTTCTTTGTTTGTTTGAAAGGAAACCATGAAAATTTCACCCCTGCTTCAACTGGGAAAATAAAGCCTTTTAAAAATCAGTCTGAGTATCTTTTTGCTCTCAGAGTTTCCTCATTTTGACAACTATCCCTCCATGATAGATAAGGAGTTAAAGTTTAGATCCTTAGCTATAAACAAACAGCTATCTTCTCTCTCTTCATTTTTTCCTTACCCTTTTACTTATCTCTACAGAGTTCTATGTTTTCCTGTCATCCTTAGCCTAAGACTTGGTGTTTATCCCTATCTTATATGAACATTAATTCAGTGATCTTAGGTACAATAGGAGCAGTTTATTTTTTTTTTAACTTGGGATTGAACCCAGGGTCACTTTTCCACTGAGATCCATCCCCAGCCCTTTTTATTTTTTATTTTGAAAAAGGGTCTCACTAGGTTGCTGAGGCTGGCCTTGAACTTGGGATTCTCCTGCCTCAGCCTCCCGAGTGGCTGGGATTACAGGCCTGTGCCAACACATATGGCCTACAAGCAGCTAAATTTATATTTCTAATCATGACCACCTACCAGTGAACAGGTCAGTCTTGAAACAATTTAATAACTTATTATGTTTGCCTCATTATTAAAAATTTTCTCTAATTTGTCCTCTACTGCAAAAGTCCACCATTTCACTCCTAGCTATGTATATGTGTGTGTGTCTGTGTGCATCATACATATATAATAAATATATGTGTTTATATACACACATATTTACTTATATATACACACACATATGAATATACACATGTACACAGAGGCTATTGATTTGCACCTTTATATTTATGTTCATGTGTGCAGTTTAAAGTATAACCACCCCTTTCATTATGAATGCTGCATGTATCGTGATATCATTTTAAAATTCCTCAGCAATAGTAAGTTTTTTATTTTCTTCAAAGTTCTAACTAATGGGGAGGAGCCCTGGCGAGGCATGAACCACAGGTACAGGGCACTTTGGCCTGTGGCTTTTGTTGTGGGGAGCAGCGGGGACACAAACCTGCAGACCGGTGGACACGGCAGCTGGATACCAAAACTGTGTGCTTCAACCCTGCACCAGAATTCTTACCTCTGTCTACGATCAAGTAAAATGCCATCGAAGCTTTTTTTTTTTTAGAGAGATGGATAGGAGAGAGAGACAGGAAGAGAGAATCAACTTCATTTAGTTTTCATGTGGCTTTCATTGCTCCGACACTTCGTTATGCATGTGGCCATGTGGTGCTGGGCTCGAACCCGTGTCTTCGCACATGCCAAGCAAGCGCTGTAACTGCCAAGCCAAGGCTCCAGACCTCTCTCCAGGCTTTTATTTGACATCCTAGAATAAATTCATCAGCATGACACCTTCTCAAGTTACCTTTGAAATAAGAGGAGCTCTTAGCAGGTCAAGGTTTTGCAATAGTTGGAAGCGGTGATGCTTTGGGAAAATGGAAAACACAAAATGCTGCGGCTCTTCTTCCAAAGAGACTGGTGAGCACATGCTATGGAAAGCAATACGCAAACTCAGTAGAAGCGAACTGGTTCAGTACTGCTCGTTCAAAGGCAGGTTTTGGAACCAAAGAAAGTGAATTATTGACGATGGAAAATTTACAATCCATGATGGTGTTGAAACTCTAGATTCTGGGTGGTTGACATATGACTCTGAAATAAGATTTCATTTGCATTATTCTGAAAATCCTCCATCTCCATAATCAAGAAAAAAAATTAAAAGTCTAGATTTAAGGTAAAGCTTACACTAGAGGGTCCAGAGTAAGATGAGGATCATAAGGTGTCTCCCAATGTTTTCCATATAATGTCCAATACCTTGGAGCGACCCTGAATAAGCGACACCGAGTTCAAGTGTAGGCATTCACTGCCAGAGTGTGGTTATGGCTCACAGCCTGACTGTTGGACAGAGTACAGTATACAGACAATGGAACCAGATACCCCGGAACTAATCTAAGCTTTTTGAGGAAGATCTCAGTGAACCGGTTAGTTCAGGGTGATGCCCTTCCTGGGCATGTCGGTGCAGCCTGCCTCCCACCATCCACCACTGCTGGGAGTGGGAAGAGCACTGGAATTCTTACTCTTCCCATCATGAGAAGAAATTCTAGGGAAACAACAGGCAAAGTGAGAGTTGACTTTTCATTATTAAGCCATTACCAGTATACAACTGTGACATGAAATCTTCACTTTCTAAATATGGGAAGCCAAGAACACCACTGGATGTTGGACACAGAGGTACAGAGAATTCAACAATTGCCCAGCTGGCTAACATTCAAGAAAATGCCATTGCTTCTTTAAGAAATGCTGCTAGTCGTGGTGCAGCCTTTATAGAATTTGATGCTCACCTTTCAAATCACTGGGCCTGTGGTATAACATGATCTCACCTGTTGTTTGACCATGAAAAAGAAACTTGATGCTGATCCAGTTGAATTATTTCAAATTCCAGTAAAGGAACTAACATTTGACCAACTCCAGTTGTTAAAGCTTGCTTATGTGTCCGTATTAAAATCTAAAGATAACAAGAGTCTGTGGCTGAGGAAGAAAATTCCTTTTCTGAAAATCAGCCATTTCCTTCTTTCAAGATGATCTTAGAGTCTTTGCCAGAAGATATAGGATTTATCATAGAAATAAAATGGATCTGCCAACAAAGGGATGGAATGTAGGATGGTAATTCATCAATATTTTGACATGAATGTGATTTTGGATATAATTTTAAGAACTGCTTTAGAAAACTCTGGAAAGAGGAGCATATTGTTTTCTTCATTTGATGCAGATATTTGTACATTGGTTCAGCATAAGCAGAGCAAATATCCCCTAATATTTTTTGACTCAAGGAAAATCTGATATTTACCCTGAACTCGTGGATCTCAGACAACTCCCATTACAATGAGTTTTGCACAGTTTGAACATCTTCTAGGGATTAATGCACATACTAAAGCCCTGCTCAGAAACCCATTCTGTATCCAAGAGGCAAAGGCTAAGGACTAATCATGTTATGCTGGGGTGGTGGCATCAGTGATCCTGAAAACAGAAGGAAAATGAAGGAATTTGGAGTTAATGATCTCATTTAAGATAGGTATTTGGTTTTCATAAAAAAAAAAAGTTTTGTGAAATGTTAGGGAAAGGGTAGCATTGATCTTATAAAATTATAAATAAACTTAGTTAAGTTAAAAATAAATAAAATTAGATATCATGTAATGTTACACAACCTAATACTTTTTTTTACAGATGTTGTGGGAAGGGGAAGGGAGGGATAAGGGTGGGTAATTGGGGGGGCACTCTTGGGGGTAAATCCAATTTTCAGAATCTACATACATTATATATTATTTTGTTAAAATTTGCATGATTGTTCAACAAATAAAATTCTCAATAAAAAATTTAAAAAAATAAAATAAATAAAATTCCAACTAATGAAAAATTCTAGCTTACTTATGATCCTCTTGCCTTTTCAGAGGTTTTCCCTGCAGTGCAGATCCAGGCAACACATTAAGCCCCACAGAGGTGACTACCTCACTCTTCAAGTAATTCATAGAAAAGCTAGGGGCTTGGTGTTAGAGTTACGCAGCGTCAGGTTTTAATCCTGCCTCTGATATTTCCTGTCTCATTTTGGGTCACTTCAGATTCTTCATTTAAAAAATAGTGCCTAAATGATTTACCTCTGGGCTATAGAGAGGGACGAGCAGAAAGCACATGGCCCGGAAAGGGCACCAATCTCCCTTTTACTTCAGGCCAAGACAGAGGAGCACACAGCTACCTGACAAAGCACAGAACTACCTCACTACGCCAAATCAGGTACAAGGCGCCGGGCATTAACACACATCCTTGTCTTCTTACTTTCTCTTCTATTAATGACATAGAAAAGTTATCAGTTTTCATCATAAAAACTGATGAACTTGGGCTCTGTTTACAACAGACCTGCAGACCCATCCATGGCCATAACACAGTCTTAGAATATCCTCTGACTGTTGAATTTGATTGGTAAACTACTGAACTAGTCAATGAATCTATTCTGTGTATATTAAGGACTTAGATAAATTTTAAATAAATTACCTAATTAAAATATTATTTACTCTATGGGATTTTTATGGAGAGTTTAATTCTATCATTTTCTGAAGACTAGAAACATATGTTATCATCCTGGAAAGAACTATCATTCTTATACTTTCTAAGGAAATATTTCCAAATCAATTCCCTCTATTTAAAATAAAAGGAATTTATTCTTTTAAAAAATAGCCTAGGCATGACATAACATTAAATATAAACTTGAAATGAAAACTAAATAACCCAGCAAAACACAAAAAGAACCACATTTTTCAGAGGATTGCACTTTCAGGGAAATAGAAAAAGGATTTTGTAAAGTATGTCTCAAGTCTCCAAATCAGCAAATGCTTGCAACGTTCCCATAATTCTTATTGAATTGTGCTGTATCTCTGGCCTATTACCACCTCCAAATATTTTTATCTTTTGTTCAAGATAGGTACTCAATGCATCTAAAATTAATCACTTATTTTCTGTTTATTCCTTCAGTAATATTACAAATTTGTTAAAATGCAAATGATTCCATGAAGATTTTATACAGACAATAAGATCTCAGATGTGTGGGAAATGAGCCTACCAGATATATGAGGCTCTGGACAGGTTAATAAAATTTGGGGTATTTCTGAACAAAGAAGTCCTCAACCATGCTTAGATAAGCAATGTATTTCATAGCTCCCATAATGACTAAGTAATTTATAAGATGAAAAAGTTCATACAACTTCTTGCAACCCAAGTTTGATACCTAATTCTATAGAATTATTACTTTACTCAATTAATGTTTTTGCTGTGCTGGCTTGATTGTTTAGTTTGTTTTAGAAATGAGATTAAATCAGCCTTCATATAGAACATATGCAAACATTACAACTATTACTATTTTTAAAGCAAAAAAAACACAAAAGAAATCGTATTAGCAGTACAACATACTTTTTAATCTGTTTAACATCCTATTGGAAAATGTAGTCATTTATCACTTCTTTGATTTATCACTACTTCAAAATATGTATGTATCTGAAAAATAAACGGAAATAACTCATCAAGATATATGTTATCAAAAGAGGTTTTTTTCTGTATATTGAGTTTTATTGTATGGTCAATAGATCCATTAATCTGGCCACTAACAAAAGATTATTTTTTAAATTACTTGCACATTTTATTTTGCTTTACTTCAGATTAAATTATACAGAAAACTATAGTTCTCCATATTTATGAGTAGAAGAAAGCACTAGGTTGTAGTAATTGATTTAATTGTTCTCTGGAACACAGATTACCTATACCTTATTCTGCATAGTCATTGTCTTTGTTGGATATGTATCTATCTAAAAATATTAACATTTTGATACTTACATTTTAATTATTAATCACCTGTCTAAAATAAATATTGTTAAATAAAAATATGTAAAATCTCTCTAGACACAATAGATGGAAGTTATGTGGAATATAACAAATTTTTAAAAAGCATCATAACTTTTATGTTCCAAGATTACATTTTATGTTCTGAAAAATAATATGGTAATCTGGTATTAATTTCTTAAGAAATCAGTATCCCAAAATCTTAGTCAATGTTTCATAAGGATTGATGCATTTAATTTAGAAGATGAGTTACTGTTTGCTTTTTGATGGGATTTGTGCTTTTAAGGAACATGTTATTTACACAAAAAGGGATGTGAGTGGGAGCAACAGGGAACAGGGGATGGACTTTTCATATATGAATGACAATCATCACCTCCAAAATATTAACATTTATGGCAAAATACATATATGCAAATGTGTCTAAGTAGTTTCTTACTAGCAGCATTTTCTTATACAATCCTTTCATTCAGTCAGTTGAAAAATAGTTTGATAATGTTATACACCAGGTATTCTTTTGAGCACTGAAGATAGCCCTTGCCCTTATGAATCTCATTCTTGATAGCAAGAAAGGCACTACAAAAATAATTAAACTTACATATCCAAATGTCAGTGGCTGTTAAGTGAAACCAAGAGAAACGCAGCAAGATGAGGTAATGGCATAATCGGGGCTATTTTGGTAGATTGATTAGAGAAGACCTCCTCAAGACCATGACATTGAAGAAGAGACCTCAGTAAATGGAGAAAAGAGGGTCTCTGGAGACAGCACAGAAAGCACAATACCGACACAGCAACGTTTTCAGTGACTCCCAGAAATTTCAGATAGGACAAAGTAAGTGGACAGCGATAGGGCAAGCAGCTGGAGAGGAGG
Organism: Aplodontia rufa; assembly: GCA_004027875.1. Taxonomy (NCBI): domain Eukaryota; kingdom Metazoa; phylum Chordata; class Mammalia; order Rodentia; family Aplodontiidae; genus Aplodontia; species Aplodontia rufa. The sequence continues at coordinate 70,103 of PVKS010003390.1, read as the reverse complement.
CAGGACAGTAACGAGGAGCCTACTGTGTGAGGATCAGTAGTTATGCAGCCATGTGTCAGTCCATCCATTAGATGCTAAGGACAATAAGAACCACATTTATGAGGTTCAGGTGATGTATTGGGAAATGCACTGAACATTTTGCACTGGCTTAACCCTCAGAACCACCTATCTTAGTTATCTTGGGCTGCTCACACCATTCAGCTGGTGGCTTAAACACTAATTTCTTTATTTTGATTCTAGGGGCTAGAAGCGTAGCATGTTTGGGTTCCAGCAAGGGCTGTCTTCCTGGTGTGCAGAGACCTGTCTTCTGTGTACTCAAATGGATTTACCTCTCTCTCTTTCCGTGTGTGTGTGTGCACGTGTGTGTGTGTGTGTGTGGACAGAGATCGAAGATCTTCCTCTTCTATCATAAGAGCCTACCCTCATCACCTAATATAACCCTAAATTCCCTCTAACAGCCCCCTTCTCCAAATATCATCACATTTGGGGTTAGAGTGGCAATATACACATTTGAGAAAAACACAAACATACAGTTCACGCTGATCCTATTTAATATATATACTATTTTCCTTATTTTACAATACAAAAAAATTTAGGATCAGACATATGAAGTAATTTGCCCACCAGGGAGGCAACCTAAGGAAGACCAACTCAGCGTTACTCTGCTTCCAACAAGAAACAACCCTGATGTAAGCCTACAGCCCTGAAACAAGGATTCTGATTACAGATATTGGTACTCCTTGGTGTAAGAACCAGAAATCTGCTGGTGAGAAGGCCCCTGACATTATGGCTACTCTTCTGCAACCAGTTAATCTCTTAAAATTAAATTTATGTAATCACTCATTTCCTCACTAATTCATTCAAAACATCAATATTGAAATGCTTAATTTAGAGTAGGCTAGTGGTCTGAAATAGTGGCTCAGCAGTATTGTGCTTGCCTGGCATGCGTGAGGACCTGGGTTCAAACCCCAGCACCACATACACAACTGTCACAGAAACAAAGGCCAGACGAAAACATAAATAAAATTGATTCTTTCTTTCACTCTCTTCCTCTCTCTTTCTTTAAAAAAAGTACATGTGTATACATATACATGTATAGATACACACACACACACACACAAGCGCGCACGCATGAGTGTGTGTGTGTGTGTGTGTATGTGTGTGTATTGAGAGAAAGAGAGAGAGAGAGAGGGACTAGGAACTAGGCTATGAGCTCAAGAACCAAAATGAATGATAATAGGACGCATCTTCAAGGATCCCTCACTGACATGGAAAAGCAAACCCATCAACTCTTCGGTACACTGTTCTTATTTCCACCTTCCACTAGTGAGAAGCAGAGACTTTTAAACAGGAATACCTTGATTGTAATGGTGGCTCAAACATTTGGAAAGTGGTGACAATAATTGTACCCAACTCTTGGGATTGTGTTAGGGCTAAAGGAAATAAAGCACACGAATTGCTTGTCACGGTGTTGTGTACTCACGTTGTTCATGATTCTCAATGCTACTCCTATAACCGCTGGTAATGGGAGAGTTCCCGTACTGTGTATTATAAATTTTGTTCTCTGTTAATATTTGGTTTTATCACTTATTATAAAATTATAAAGCTATTTTGAATTGATTTGATACCAGTTTGGTAGAGACAACCAGTAGTTCCTTAACTAAAACAAGATTGGTAAGTGAGAACTTTGGAACTAGGGACCACATTTTCTAGCCACCCAAGGCCGAGTTCAGTCATGTATTTAAGTTTCCAGCAGTGGACTATGACCAAAAATGATGTTTGCTACTTATGTGCCCAGGTCTTCAAGCATCGTGTATAAAATCCTCTGTGCTCTGTCCTTCCTGAAAGCTGGCATACAGATGTACCTGTGAACAAGCCTCAAACACAATGCCCATGGCAAAAGTCATAAACTTACAGAGCTGCCTGTTTTTGCAAATAAAATTTTATTGGAAAAAGAAAAAAGTTGAAGCAGCATACTGTCTAATTTTAAATACTAAAACAAAGCGTTAACAGTCAAAACAGCATGAAACCTGCATAAAAACAGACACATAGGCTTAAAAAGAAAGACCAGAGAACTCAGAAATAAATTCATATATTTAGAGTCATCTGAGCTTTTATGATACATGGTGAGAAGAGGAAGCTTTCTTCAATAAGTGGTCCAGGGGAAAATCGGATATCAATGGGCAAAGAACTAAAATTTACCTTTATCTTGCATTATGTACAAAAATTAACAAGAGATAAACAAACTTAAGACCTGACACTGTGAAACTACTGTATGAAAACATAGAGGAAAGCTCCATGCATTGGTCTGGGTAATGATTTTTTTTTATAATATGACCCCAAAAACACAGACAACAAAAACAAAAATGGATAAATGGAATTACAGCAAACCGAAAAGCTCTGTACAGTGAAGGAAACATTCAACCGAGTGAAGAGATAACCTACAGAATGGGAGAACACATTTGCAAAACATCATCTGATAAGAAATAATATTCAAAATATATAAGAAACTCAAACATCTCAATCACAAGAAAACAAATAACCTGATTTTAAAAAAAACCAAAGGACCTAAATAAATATTTCTCAAAAGAAGACATACGAATGTTCAACCGATACATTTTAAAAAATGTTCAACATCACTAATCATCTAGTATATACAAATTAAAACAACAATAAGATATCGCCTAACACCTGTTGGACTGGCTATTATCAGAAAGATGAAAAGTAAGTATTGACCAGGATGTGGAGAAAAGGGAACCCTTGTGTACTGTTGGTGGGGATGTAAATTAGTACAGTCACTATGGAAAACAGTGTGGCAATTCCTCAAAAGTTAAAAATAGATCTATGGTATGATCCAACAATTCTACTTCTGCATATAAAGTCAAAGAATCTGAAATTATTATAATGAGAAGATGAGGGCACTTCCATGGTCATTGCAGAATTATATATAAGTCTGAGAGATGAAATCCACTTAGGCATCCACTGACAGAGGACTGGATAAAGAATATGTGTTACATGTGCACAATGAAATACTATTCAGCCTTAAAAAAGAAAGAAATCCTTTGATCTGGAACAACACAAATGTACCTAAAGGACGTTATGTTAAGTGAAATATGGGAGTCACAGATGGGTAAATACCATATAATCTCACTTTTATGGGTAATCTTTAAATGTCAAACTTAGAGAAAAAGAGTAAACAATGGGTTGGAAGGACTGGAGATGTCAGTCAAAGAATGCAAACTTTCAGTTAGACAGGAGGCGTAAGTCCAATAGATTTGTAATATATCACAGTGACTAGAGTCAATAACAATATGTCTTAATCACCACTAATAATAATAACTATAATAATAGTAATAACAGGTAACACAAATACTAAAGAGCTGAGATTTTCACCAACAGTAATATTAAGTAGCGCATACATTAAATAGCTTGATTTAGTCTTTCTACTATATGTAGATATGTATCAAAATATATTGTACACCATAAAGATATAGTATTTTAGTCATCAATTAAAAATAAATTTAAACAATTTATTGGAATATAGCTATACACATTTGTTCAAATCTGCTTTCATTCCAACAACTGACTGTTGAATAACGGCAATAGAAACCATATGACTCCCAAATCCTCCAGTATTTACTGTCTGGTCCTATACATAAATTTAAGGGAGGAAAAAAAAAAAGCTAACTGCCCTCATAAGAAACAGCAAAGAAAAATGATAGAAAGAATCTGAGTCCCTGAATGACCATGTGACACAAAACATCATCCAATTAGGACTAGAGACTTTGCTGATTATGTGAGAAGAAATAAACTATTAAGATAATTTTTTTGAAAAGTTACATCAGCATAATCTTTATTAAAACTAATATAACAAGAAAGCTGAGTGTTTTTGAGATTATGCTATCTGGATATCTTGTCATTTTTAGTAAGATCATTTCTTTTTAATTTATGAAGTCTTTGCTGTGTTGGAGATTTAAACGTGTCTGAAATACACATGAAAATAGTGGCCATAGGCGGCGGTTTTATGTGTATGCTTGTGACATATTCCCATATAGGTTTTATTTATTTATTCATTTATTTAATTCGTTCAACATAGTCTTACACATTGGAGGGAGTCGTTGTTACACATTCATAACATACGGATATTGACAAAGTAAGTTAAGGCTGATCCTAGTCTATGGTCTCCTCACTTTGACTTCTCTCTGTTCCCATGGTTCCCCTACTTTACCCTCATGTTTGTTGGGCTCTCATGGAAGTCGAGGGTTCCCAATTGCATTGATAATCCCCCTACTACAGTTCCTACCTCCAAGCTGCATTGAAACCCCCCCCAATCCCTCCCATGCCTCCCTGTCCCCCTCTCATCTCCCCCCAGCATCATAGTCATTGTTCCCTCTGCTTATGTAAAACTGCACCTATGCTGAGGTTATTATTCAGCTTAGCCAACTTTCAATCTGTCTTAGATTGAATTACAGCTTCCACATATGAGAGAAAACATTTGGTCCTTGAGTCTCTGAGTTTGGGAAATTTCACTCAGCATAACTTTTATATACAATGGAGTTCTACTCCGCTAATAAGAGAGAACAATATCATGGCATTTGTAGCCAAATGGATGGAGATGGAAAAAAATTATCCCGTATAGGTTTTAAAATATTTTTCTTTCAAATATATCATTCCTTCCTCTTATAAAATTGACATTCCTTTTATATTTAAACAGTTTTCCTTATTCAAAATCAGATAGCTTTCCTTTTTTAACTTTCTTTAAAAATTTTACTCTTAATTTTTATTCCAAATTAACATTCCATAGTCTCCAACACTATTCATTTAAACAGTTTCTCTATAGATGCATTATAAAAATTGATATTATAACCACACATTCATATTTGTCATATGATCAAAAGTTAGAAATTCATAAACATTAATATTAATTTGGGAGTTTTCATACTGTTCCATTTCTCTATTTGTTTCCTCAAACCATTCAGAGCTTTATCACAGTTTAGAATGCAATCAATATTCAGTATGGCAAGTCACCTTATTCATTCATACACACAGTTTCTTTTTAGGGGGATTGGTAAAATTAAAAAATAAAATAAAATAAAACATTATTTTGCCAAATGTCAAATATAAAATAAATGCTAATTCATTTATCACAACTACGAAGAAAGAATGATATCTTTTGTGATGGATGTACACAGACACAAGGTGAAAAAAATCACAAGACATTATGTATATCACATGTTCTTAATTTCAAACCAGCAAATACTCTGATTTCATAGAACTCTTCATTATGGTGAGACCAAGATAAATAATTTTCTTCTAGTAATGTATAACACATTTTCAGTATTTTATCATATAATTACTGCAATAATTCAGAAGTTACTGATGCTATTGCTAATTTATTTTAAGAACTGGAATAACACATGTTATGGTTTGGGTCTGAAATGTCCCTCAAAACCTCACGTATTGAAGGCTTTGTCCCCAAGGCGGTCGTTCGTGTGCAGAGGTGGAGTCTTCGGACATTGGTTGAATTTTAGGGCTCTAACCTCATCCATGGATTAATCCATTGATAGATTCATAATTTCATGGATTATTAGAGATGGTGGGAATTTGTGAGTTGGGGCCCGGTTGGGAGTGCATCTTGGGGGTCAGCCCTTGAAAGCTGTATCTTGTACCTTACCTCCTTGGCCCCGCCCTTTGCCATTAATTGAGTAGCTTTGATGTAGTACATGCCCTCTGTCATGAGGTTCTTCCTCACCACAGGCCCAGGAACAATGAAACAAAGTGACCATGAGCTGAAACCTCTGAAAGGGTGAACAAAAACACCTCTTTCCTCCTTGAACGTGATTTTCTCAAATAGTTTGTCACAGTAACAGAAAGCTAACTAACACAATGCAGTCAGTGATTTGATTAAAATCATGAAGTCGGTGTCTTTGCTTGGACTGTTATCACAAAAATACCATAAACTGGGGCACAAGGGAAAGATAAATTAACGTCCCACAGTTCTGGAGGTTATACAGTCCAAGAACAAAGTACTGGCAAAGCCAGTGTCCAATGAGGGTCAGCGTTAGGTTCAGAGTGGTGCCTTTTCTGGCATTCTTTTTATTTTTTTAATTGATGATTTTTTTCTTTTTTTTTCTCTTTTTTTATTAGTTAAATATGGACTAACAATTAAGGAGGAATCATTATCAAACAATCAAGAAGAAATATATATTCACGTAGCAAGCCAAGGCTGATGCCATTCCATGGTTCCCCCTGCCCCTTGGGTTCCTCATGGTTCCCTCAATTAACCCCTGTATTAAATGGACTTCTCACAGAGGTTGGAGGTTTCCCTCCAGTCTCCTTGATATCCTTCCTATTTCCTCCCCCTACCTGCCCTCCTCCCTACGTCTCCCAGCCTCCTAGGCAATGTTCCCCCTGTTCGTGTACAAATTCATACATGAGGTTATTATTAGCTTAGCCATTCATCATACTGTTTCTGGTTGTAATCTAGCTTCCACAAATGAGAGAAAACATTCAGCCCTTGAGCCTCTGAGATTGGGGCACTTCACTCAGCATAATTTTTTCCATCTCCATCCATTTGGCTGCAAAAGCTATAATATCATCTTCTCTAATGGACAAGTAGTATTCCATTGTATATATGAACCAATGTTTTTGAATCCACTCATCGAGTGAGGGGCATCTGGGTTGATTCCATAGTCTAGCTATAGTAAATTGAGCTGCTATAAACATTGATGAAGCCACATCACTATAATATGCTGATTCTAACTCTTTTGGGAAAATACCCAGGAGTGGGATAGCTGGATCATAAGGTGGTTCCAGCCCTAATTTTTTGAAGAGTCTCTACCCTGCTTTCCAGAGTGGCTGAACCAGTTTGCAGTGCCACTAGCAGTGTGACAATGTTCCTTTTTTCCCACAGCCCCTCCAGCATCTGTCATTGTTCGTATTCTTCATTTTTGCTACTCTAACAGGAGTGAGGTGGAATCTCAGTGAAGTTTTGATTTCCATTTCTCTTATTGCTAATGATGTAGAGCACTTTCTGGCATTCTTAAATGCTTAAAGGCACTGGCTAGCTCTCAGGTCTATCTAGAAGCAACTAATCTCATTCATGAGAGTGGTACTCTCACAACTTAATCATCTCCCAAAGACACCTAACACCATTGCCTGTGATGAGAACACACACATTCAGATCGAGCAGAAAAAAAAAAATAAGGAAGATGAGGCTCATCATTCCTGCTCTTTGTCATGATTCCAATGACTGTCACTTGAGCATTAGTTCTACAAAGGCTCTGGCATTTCACTAAATATAGACATTTTATTGTGCTTTTTGATCCCAGGACACCTTAAAAACCATACTTTCATTTTGTTGTGATCAAACCTTTATACTGAATCTCAGTATAGAAAAATGACCCCTTGTCTCTGAAGGTTTTAGGAATACATCTACAATATGACCACAGAAGAGATCTACCATATGACCCAGCTTTCTTAGGATTTATACACTGTGGGTATGCATATACCTGAAGGAAAGGTCATTGATACCCTATAGAGATATTCGCATGCCCACGTTTATTGCAGCAGTATGCACAATAGCCAGGATATGGAATCAGCCTAGGTGTCCATCAGTAGATGAATAAAGAAAATGTGGTGTATGTCCACAATGGAATATTATCCAGCCATAAAAAGAATGAAATCCTATCATTTGCTGCAGAACAGATGCAACTGGGGAAGCTTGTGCTACGTGAACCAAGTCAGACTCAGACAGACAAACACTGCATCTTGAGTCTCAAATGTGAAAGATAAGAATAGTCAATCTGCATGTAGAATAGTGATTATTAGAGTCTGGAGAACGCCAGAAAGTGGGGAACTGAGAGAGGGTGGATAACAAGTACCAAAAGGCAATTAGATAGAATAAGTTCTGGTGTTCCACAGCCCGGTGGGTGGACTATATAGTTCCCAATAATCTATTATGCATTTAATGAATAACTATGAGAGGAGCTCAAGGCTCCTTTGGCTAAGAATTGCCATACACTATAATTATTTAAATGTTCCTTCAGGTGGACATTTGTTATTTCAGCTATAACATTTATTTAGAACTATGGAATGATGAAAAGTGACAAGTGTAATGGTAATTCTCTCATAAACTATTTATGATCATGCTTTCAATGAACTGCCTATAAAGGTTTTATTTTTTTATTCTTGGTATTATTACTTCTGATTAATTTATTGAAAAATATTGAATCAAATGATTAAAAAATGAGTTTGCAAAAAAAAAATAAGTTTGCTGGGGCTGGTGTGGTGGTTCAGTGGTTAAGGTGCTTGGCGGGCATGTGCAAGAACATGAGTTTGAACCCCAGTAAGACATACACAAGGAAGTGTCGGAGCAACAAAAGCCACATGAAAAATTAAATAAAATTGATTCTGTCTCTCACTGTCCCTCTCTCTTAAAAACAAAATGAGTTTGTATTTATGTGTAATTGCTTTTCATTATTTTCTACAAGTGTATTGCAACATTCCTTTTTTCTAATACTTCACTTTCTCGTAGTTTATACAGGATTTGAATTTTTTTTTTTAATGTTCCTTTGTCCTGGATAATTTGAGACGTACCCCTACTCTGAAGTGTACTTAGCAACGGAACTGCTGGCTGTCAGTGCTACTACTTAACTTATCATCAGTTCCAAATGGTTTTCTAAAGTGGATACCCTTGCATCTTGGGTGTATGCCAACTCCTGTTGCTCACTACTTTCTGAGGTTGTTTGTGATGGTTAATCTTGGTTGTCAACTTGACTTAATGAGAAACACCTCGAAAACTAGTAAAGCACACACCTGGTGTGTCTGTGAGATTGTATTCAGAGGTGATTTGCAAGCAGGCCAGGGAAACGGTGGTCAGTACCTGCCCTGAATGTGGGTGCCACCCTACAATAGGCGAGGTGTCTGGTCGGAACAAAGAGTGAAAGGAGTGAGAAGCCCTAGCCTGTGCATGGACTCTTCTTAAGTGGTGCAGTTTTTGCTGCTGCCATTGCCCACAGAAATCAGACTCCAGAACCGTTAGCCCTTCAGCGCAAATTTGCACCAGGGGCTCTCTACAGGGCTTCCAGGCCTCTGGTCTTAGATGGGCAGCATCAGTGATTCTTCTTGTTCTGAGGCTTCTAGCTTCTTGGACTAAGTAGCTACGGGTTTCCATGGCTCTGCTGCCCATAGACCACCATATGGGACCATCCAGCCTCTGGTCATTAAGCCAGTCCTATAAACACTCTCTGATTATTAAATATACTATAGTTCTATAGGTTCTATTCCTCTGAAGAAACCTAAAACATGGTCATACATTTAATTCCTTTAAATGTGTATGACATAAATTTTACTGTAGCTCAAATTTACCTTCTCCATATTACAGATTAGTACAAGAACATTTACAATTATTTCTTGTCTATTTTTATTTCTCTTCCATGAAATGTCTATTCACAACTTATTCCTACTTTTCTACTGGTTGGTTGTCCTTTTCCTGTTGACTCACTCCAACTTTTTATATATTTTAAATTCCGGGTTTGTTGTTCATAGGCAGTGTGTATATTTCCTTCTGGTTTCAGACTGACGTTTCACTTTTTCTACTGTTCCTCTCCATGGACAAAGTTCTTATTTTGAATTAAGTGAAATGCATCAATCTATATCTCTGTGGTTGTGTTTCTTTTTAAAAGTAAACCTTTGATGGGAAGAGCTCAGACAGATATTTTCTTTTTTAAAGAGAGAAGGACAGTGTGTGTGAGAGAGAGAGAGACAGGAGAATCAATTTTTATTGAGTTTTTCACATGGCTTTTGTTGCTCTGACACTTAGTTGTATACTTGGACGCTGGGGTTTGAACCGGTGTACTTGCGCATGCCAGGCAAGCACCATAATCACCAAGCCACCACTCCAGCCCCAGATATTTTCTTATATGTACTCTCAATTTAATTTATTACTGTAATTGGGACTGAATTTTCTGTTGAGCTGTGAATTTAGCTCAGTGGTACCGCATCTGCCTAACTTGTGCAAGGCCTTGGGTTTGATCCCCAGCACCACCAAAATAAATTAACTAATTAGTAAGAATTCTATGTTAAGTTGTTACAGGGTCCAGCTTTATCTTTCCTAAATTACTTTTGTTCAGGACATGATCCTTCCCCACTTATCTGCAATGTGGGCTCAGAGAATGAGTGCATGGTCTGTTTAGGAACGCAGCATTCTGTTTCCTCAAACTATTTCTGAACAAACAACATACCATAAATATTTCAATAGGTTTAAAATAGATCTTGAGATCTGATAGGGCAAGAGATCCAAGTCCCACTTTTTCAAGGGTGTAACAGTCATTCCTGTCCTTTTAACCTATCATACAACTATTAAATGTTAGTCAGTTTTCATGAAAAATCTTGGTGAGATATGATAGGAACTGCATTGAATCATAAACCAATATGAGGGAATCTTATTTTTAGAAAGTCTTTCTATCTGAAATACAATATGATTCCCCATTTATTTGTCTTCTAATGTTTTTCAATGCAATTTTACAATTTTCCACATAAAAACTTGTATTTTTGCCCATTGTTCTGAGGTACCTTATAATTTATGCTTCTGTTATAATGAAATAGCTTTTAAGTCAAAGTATTAATTACTTATTAATATACGGAAGTGCACTCGAATTTTCATTCTGATTTTACAGTAAAAAATTTACTAAAAATTGCAGGCTTTGTTCCTAAATAGGAAATCATATCTTTATAAAAACAAATTAAAATGTATTTATTTCCTTCCAATATATAGTAACTTTTTCTTTTTCTCTTTATTCTTACTATCCTGTCTGTGACCTGCAATACATTGTTGAATTGACATGGTGAACCAGGAGTAATGGCACCACCTGTAGTAACCTCAACAACTTGGGAGGCTGAGGCAAGAGGATCACAAGTCCAAGGTCGGCCTATGCAACTTAGGGAGACCCTATTTTAAAATTTTTAAAAAGGGCTGAGAATTATTTATGGTGAAATGCTCATGGGTTTGATCCCCAGTGCCACACACACACACACACACACACACACACAAGACTGAAATTTTTCCTTTAGACATTTTAAAGTTATTTAGTTAGCGTGAATTTGACTTATATGAGAGTGAGATTAGAAATTTTCTTTAGGTGAACCTCTCATGCACCCTAAACCAAGTCCCTCCTTCAAGAGCATCTCCCTCTCCTCTCTCTTTATTCCTCTTTCTCTTTTTCATTTACCTATTTAATTCACAGTAAAAATAATAAGAGGTGGCTCGGCGGTTACAGTGCTTGCTTGGCACGCGCAAGTATGTGAGTTCAAACCCCAGCACCACGTACACAATGAAGTGTCCAAGGAATGAAAATCACATGAAAACTAAATAAAAATTGCTTCTCTCTCTCTCTCTCACTATCCCCTCTTTCTTTAAAAAAAAAATAACAATAATAAGAGGGCTGGAGCTGTGGCTCCTCGCTTACGGTGGTTGCCTGGCATGCACAAGGACGCAGGTTCGAGCCCCAGAACCACATACACAACGAAGTGTCAGAGCAAAAAAAAGCCACATGAAAAAATAAATAAAATTGATTCTCTTCACCTCCACCCTTTCTCTCCCACTATCCCTCTCTTCTTAAAAAATAAAATAGGGAATAAGTTGTTTTGGGGGGACCTATTCATGCAGAGGACTTTCCAGTCCAAGCTGCAACTTTTGCCAGCCAAAACAGATTGTGTTCACCAAAACTGGCCTCTTAAATCCTAGACTCTCCTCCCATAAATTGTCACCATATATCTCCAGGGAAATGAAGTTTCAGTGTTTGCTCATATCTCTTCATTTCTGATTTCAAGCTACTTCTGGACTCTCAGAATTCCCCTTATTTCCCACCAACTCAGCTGTTATAAAATCTTTAAAAATATAAATTGAGCCTGGACTTTTTAGGTGTTTGCTGATGGGAAGATATCTCTGTATATAAGTTGATCATATTATCAGACATTTAATGAAGGAATAGCTATGGGACTTCCAATTGGAATAGAACAAGGACAAAACATGACTCTAGCCTTCTTTCTTAAACTCACACTGCCATTCCTGATCAGGTCTCCCTTCTCAAAGGGAACTCAACACGGAGTTCCCCTTCAAACCACCACACCCTTATGAAATGTCAAGATCTTTATTAACCCCGGAACAAGTCTACTTAGATGCCACTGGTTTCGTTATGAGAGAGAATACTGTTTCAACCACAGTGAGAAGCAAAGAGCCCATACTACGTTGGATCCAGAGTCAAGGATCTCTACCGGGAGGAAAGGAAAACAGACAGACAAAAACGCTGCCTTTTTCTCCACATGTCTATGTCATTTAAAAGAGAAAAAAAAGGAAGGAGAAAAATAGTCTCACACTATGCTGAAAATTCTATTCACCATACAATATGAATATTATAGAGACAAAGTTTCAAAAGATAGTATAAATTAGATCAGTATCTGCAATCATAAATCCAAAAAGCATAGATGCTATTTCTACAAATCTGATAGACACTGTATAGTCCCTATAACTTATGATCTTCTTCCTGTACTCTCTGTGAAGGGTACTGCCAGCCAGACATTTAGCAAGTTAAAAACTTTGAAATTATTCTTGAGGAATCTCTTGCATATTTGGCATATGTAATTTATTAATTTATCCTCAAAATTTTTCTTAAATCAGTCGGATTCTGATCTGCCAGCAACTTCATCCATGCTATCATGATCTGTTATCTGGGCTATTAAAATGGCCTACCAATAATTACCTTTGCTTCCAATCATTCAGCTGCTCAGTTGAAGTCAGAAATGGCATATTCAGGGCTAGGGATGTAGCTCAGTGGTGAAGGCCTTGCATAGCAGGCATGAAGCCCTGAAATTAATCTCCAGCATCAAAAAAAAAAATGTATCTCTCAATAGCTTCTCATCCCAGGGGAAGGCAAAAGCCTTAACACTATCTACAAGATTCATATTTTGACTCTTATTATTTTTTTTGTTTTTTTTTTCTTTTTTGTTTTTAAAGAGTGAGAGACAGAGAAAGATTAAGAGAGAATCAATTTCATTTCATTTTTTGATGTGGCTTTCGGTGCTCTGAGACTTCGTTGCATGCATGGTGCTGGGGTGTGAAGTCATGTGCTTGTACATGCCAGGCAAGCGTTGTAATGGCTGAGTCACTGCTTCTCAAATATTCTTCGCGAAGCTCCTTTCTTTCTTTGCATCAACTATATTGGCCTTCTTTCTTTTTTCATATTCATAGTACTCCCTACTGAACCACAGGAACTTTGCATATAACAGACACCCTACAAGGAATAACCCCCACCCTTTCTTCTTTACCCAGTTAGTTTCCACTCATCACTTAGATATCACATCAGTTTTTATTCTATCAGTGAAGCTTTCTGTACTTTCTTTCTTTTAAATTAGTTCCCCATAGTCTTACATGTGGAAGGGATTTGCTGCTGCACATTCATCCATGCATATGTAAAGACAAAGTAACAACCCTGATCTTGGTCCAGGATCTCCCCTTGTTCACCCACTCCCCAATCTCTTATCTCCTCTGTAATTCCCGATGTTACAGATGTAAATGACCATATACATCAATATTAATTTTTGAAATTTCTAGATTTATATGCCTGCCTCAGTATAGTTTGGCTTCTCATGGAAGTGAAGTGTACTCTACGGTATTGATATCTCCCTTTTTTCTCCCTCTCCTCCCTCCCTCTATCCTCCTACCTCCCCCTCCCTTCATAGCTATAGTTTCCCCAGTTTATGTGTTACTTTGAATTTGGTGGGTTAATTAAACCTGACTAACTCTCATCCTATCTTAGGTTTTACTCTAACTTTCACATATGAGAGAAAAAATTAAACCCATAAGTCTCTGTGTTTGGCTTATTTCATTTAGCATGTTTTTTTTTTCCATTTCTGTCCATGTACCTGAAAAAGCAATGATATCATTCTATCTAACAGCTGTGTAGAACTCCATTGTATATTCATACCACAGTTTTTGGATCCATTCCTCCAGTGAAGGCCATCTGAGTTGATTCCACAATTTAACTACTGTAAATTGAGCTGCTATAAACACTGATGCAGCTGTGTGACTGCAATATGCTGATTCTAGCTCTTCGGAAAATACCCAGGAGTGGCATAGCTGGGTCGTATGATGGTTCCATTCCTAGTGCTTTGAGGATTCTCCACACTGCTTTCCAGAGTGGCTGAACCAGTTTGCAGTCCCACCAACAGTGTGTACTGTACTTTCTTGATTAGATCACATGACCTGTTGAATAGTCTACAGCATCATATATTTCTCTTCAATAAGCCTGGAGTAACTGCAATTATTAAATTGATATATACCTTAACTGTAGCTGGAAACTCCATGAACACATTACTGTTCCTAAGAAATTGATTCTTTTGTTTTATATTATAAAATACATCTGAAATGCAAGCACATATATGTTGCATTTTATATAGGTAAAAAACTAATAATAAGTGAAATGCCAAGTGACATTTACCAAGTGAAGAAGAAGAGCACTGGCATGTGAAAGCCCCATTTGTGCCTCTAGTCATATGCCCACCTGCCAAGCACACTTAAAAATTTCAAATTAATCTGCAGTTTAGTCATTATTTCTATTCTTCCCTTAATAAAATATTTGTAATATTAACACTTGTTCATTATATAAACAAAATGTGTTTAGATTTTCTAGTTTTTTAAATTATATGAAAGGAATGATACTTGATATATCCTTCTCCAATTTGTTCCCTATCACCTAATGCCACATTTGAGAGTCAATGATACTGGTGGGTGTACCTCGGTATTCTTACTACAATGCAGTCTCTCAATGCATGTATATAAAACAATATTTTACTCATTGAACTATTCATGGACAGTGGTGTGGACTATTGATTTCTTCTATGAAAAACAATCTTGCTAAAAAATAAATAAATAAACTTGAAAATTGATTCTCTTTCTTTCTCTCTCTCACTACCCCCTCTCTTTAAAAAAAATAAAATAAAATAATACATAAAATAAAAACGATCTTGCCCTGATTGATATTGTTTTACATGCCTCTTCCCATCCAGGTACAAGATCTCGTCTAGAGTACATACCTGGGAAAAGAACTGCTGACTTAAAATGCTACACAAACCTGAAAAGTTCATTTAAATTAGTAAAATATGAGCTATTTGATGTTATGCATATATAAGTGCATTTATAAGCATATAATATAAATTTCTATATTTATTTTCTGTGTTTCTCTCAAAACACTCTTCCATTATGTAAATCAAAGAAGCATACACTTTAAATTTTTGACTGATTCATTAATATATTCATTCATTCAACAAATATCTATCAAGGAACCCCCCATGTGTCAGGTGTTACACGGTATGAAAAAATATTCTTAGTGTTGTACACCTTTATTCCAACAGTTAAGTAAAGCTGGATAGATACCTGTTAAACATTCACCATATCCTGCTCAGTGATCATCAAAAGGTAAGGTTCATTTTGAAACTGAGAACTACAGGGAGATTATGAATAATAAAATACCTACATATAGCCAGTATGCTGTAAATTGTTGATAAAATTGTTATTATAAGATTACTTATTATTGCCTCATTTCTAATGTAATAGCAATATCTTTGAACATTCATTCTAAAACTTATTTCAAAACTAAAACCATTTAAATAACACTGTGGAAAAGAACACACAGATTTGAAAGGTTCAAATGTGATTTTTGTCTTACATTAAAAATTAATCAATACATTTCCCTCAATCCTGGAAACTGCATTACATGATGGAGTTTTAACAACTGACTGTAATATTCCCAAGTACTACACTAAACATTAACCTAGTTCGATCAGTGTCAGGGAGTTCCACATACTTAGCCAATCATTATCTCTTCCCAACTACTTAACTCTTTTCACTAAACAACCTTTTATCATCCAATAAATAAGAATTGCAATAATGTAAGCATTGTCTGTTCTGCACCGCAACAATATTATTAAGCTTCACACCTTGGCTATAATTCAGGTGTCTTGGAGAGAGAAAATATTTATTGCTGGCACACCCTAACAAATAAAAGGTGCTTAATGACTATGCATGACAGCCTGTTGGAATTTTTGAAGCTCACTTCCTGGTTCAGAGGCATAAGACAGAATATAAAAGAAGTGTTTGATTAATTTAGAGAAAATTTTAGTGTCAGATGACCTGAAGAGATAACTTATAAAAGCTTAAATTCTTTGAAACGTATTGTTCCAAAACCTTAATTGAATAAAAACTATGCTTTCAAAATCATGCTCACTAACACACAGGATTGTTGTGTTTGGGTGTGCTTTCCTAAACTATTTACATAAACTCAGTATTAAATTCATGCCAGGGGCTAGAGAGGTGGCTCAGCGGTTACAGCACTTGCCTGACATGCGCTAGGACACGGGGGTTCGAACGCTAGTGCCACATACACAAGGATGCCTCGGAGCAACGAAAGGCATGTGAAAAACTGCTCTACTGCTTGTGAGTAGAGATTGTGCGCTCAGGACTTTCCAAGTGTGAAGTGAGGTACAGTAGAGATGCCATTCTGGGCAGATATTACAGCATGAGCCAAATCCATGAGGAATGGCAGTGAAGGAGGGTCAGCTAAAATCGTAATGACAATAAAAATCTTACAATTTAAGAAGATATTGTTGTGAATAAATAATTACATAGTTGCATATAAAGTAAATTCCTACATAAAAAAAGAAATGATCAAAGTTTCTAAACTTGTCTCTGATACCACCTTTTTAAATTATTTTCTTTTTGGAGTACTCATAGGATATTCATGGGTAAATATTTGAGTGCACAATTAAGTTTAATGATAGCTCAAAAAATCCATTTTGAATAACAGTATAATATTCTTGCCAATTTACAAAATAGAAATGTTTGTATTCATGTCTTAAATAGATTTTATATCTTAACAAATGAATAGCAACTAAACATATATACCCTCTACGGCCTAATAATTCTACTTCTTAGAATCTATCTGTAATTACTTCTATTAATGAGAGCTCAGGTCCCAAAAAAGAAAGATAAAATATGTACATGACAGTTTTGTGAAAGCCAAAAACTGAAAATAACCCCAAAGACCATCAGTGGTAGATATGGTAAATTATCCTGAGTGTTCAACTTCTGCCACAGAACAAAGAAGGAGAGCAAACTGCTGAGACGCACAGCCACACAGTAAAATACGAAAAACCGATCTGTTGTGGTAGGAACCCAATGGTACTTTTTTTTTTTAATAAGAGAGAAGGATAGAGAGAGAGAGAAAGAGAGACAGAGAGAATCAATTTTTATTGAGCTTTTCACATGGCTTTTGTTGCTCTGACACTTAGTTGCGTGCGTGGGTGCTGGAGTTGGAACCCATGTACCCGCGCATGCTGGCCAAGCACCGCAATCAATGAGCCACGGCTCCAGCCCTCCGATGGTACTTTTTAAGGAGCTGGAAATTTTCTTTTTGGGGTACCAATGATTACATAGTATATCCATTGGTAAATATCTGAATGTATAACCAAATTTAATTACAGCTCAAACCTTTTTTTTTTTTCAGTTAATAATAAAAGCAGTGTGGCACAGTGGCCCATACCTGTAATCCCAACTACTGGGGAGGCTGAGGCAAGAACATAGCAAGTTTAAGACCAGCCTGGGCAATTTAGGGAGACTGTGTCAAAATAAAATAAAAATGTCTGGGGATGTAGCTCAGTGGTAGTCTCTGGGTTCAAGTCCCAGTACTGCCAAACAAAACAAACCAAAGCAAAAACTAAAATTAAGAACAACAGAAAAATATGTCAAAGGCAGAAAAAAAGCTAAATTGTTAACTTACTAAATTAACTGCTGAAAATTAGTAATAAAAATTAGATTGACAGTTTTAAAAGACTATATTAATAAACATTCTTTATAAAATAATAAAAAAGAAATAGCTAAAATCAACTTATACAACGAACAACAACAACAACAAAAAACGATTGGGTACACTAAAAGATTTCACTTAATTCCCCCTCAAATTAGACCTTTTAAAAAATGTTTAAAACTCAGCTTTATCAAAGTTAGTATTTATTTAATTTAATAATGATTTTTCTCATTCCTCAGATATTTGACATTAATTTTACCTAATATTCACCAAGACCGGAATTCCACAATTTTAGCTTTAAAGAAATTCAGCATGATAGTATTAGCATTATCCTGTTCCTGTAAACAGTGGTACTTATTTCCAAGTGAGTTTCAAAGTTAATTTAAACTGTGCAACTTTGTAGATATCATAATGGCTAGAAAAACAGAAAAATCATAGTGTGGGAGGCTGGGGGATATAGCTTGTTGGTAGAGCATTTGCCCAGTGGGCTCCATTCCCAGCATCACCTAAAAAAAAAAAAAAAAAGAAAGAAAGAACGAAAACACAGTGGGGAAAATATAATATTAGCTTTTTGGTTGAATCTACAATAATAGTACTATTATTATTTCGGGAAAAGTCTGTTATCTGGATCTAAAAAATAGCCATTGTCCAGTAAAATACCTATTTTCCCACCCCTCACAGCATGAGCAGTAAAATATCAGGAACAGGAGAGCTTATATTGTCCCCTGGTAGGTAACTTCCTCCTTTCACCCTCCACCCCTCACACACAGAGAAATAAACAAACAACAAACAGAAGAGTGGTTTCCAGGGGCTGTATTACCAACCTTATAAAGAAAAGAAGAGCTCAGTGTTACTCAGGGCCAACTCAAAGGCATGTGGGTGCTGGGGGAGACATTCTGCAAGTGACAGCCTCCACCGGCAGTGGCAGCAGCACCAGTGGCAGCAGCACCCGAGCTTGCTGGAAATGCAGGTGCTACCCCAAGCTAGACAAAGGATTTCAAAATTTGGATGGGGGAGCTATCTAGCAATTTGCACAATCACTAACTCCTTTGGTGATGCTGATGTTCACCAAAGTTTGAAAGCTTCTTGTTTATGCCATACCACCTCGTAACTAAACCTTTTACATCTTTTTCTTTCCACATTTTTAATTGGTGCATTACAGTTGTACATAATGATGGGATTTGTTACATATGCGTACATGCACACAATATAACAATATAGTTTGGTCAATATCCCTCCCCAGCACGTCCCCATTCCCACTCCGCCTCCCACCCACCATCTCTTTCTTCTACTGATTTCTCAGCAGAGAAATCCCCACCACCACCTTTCTTTTCCTTTTTTCCCCTCTAGCCTCCATGTACAAGAGAAAATATATAACTCCTGACCTTCTAAGTTTGGCTTATTTTACTTAACAAGCAGTCTCAAATTCTGTCCATTTTTCTGCAAATGACGATTTTATTTTTCTTTATGGTTTCATGTATGTAAACCACGTTTTCTTTATCCATTCACTTGATGGACACCTCGGCTGGTTCCATAGTTTGGCTATTGTGAATTGTGCTGCTATAAACATGGACAAGCAGATATCATTGCAGTATAATGACTTAATTCTTTAGGATAAATCCAGAGGACTGGTACACATGGGTGGTATGATGGTTCCATGCCCAGTCTTTTGAGGATCTTCCATAACTAAATCTTAAAAGTATCAGAAAGTCACTCTGCACCATTAACTTGCCAGTATAAACTAACTCCTTTTAACCCCATGTATCTTCAAACATAATAATGATAGGGATGATAAGTTTCCTCTTTTCATAAATGTGAGAAAGTATTTGTCCATAAATTTATTTGTAAGTCTTTGAAAACAGAAAGCTAACATATATAATCTAAAAGCCCAATTTGAGGATAGATTGTCATTCCAGACAATGGAAGAGTAGTATAGATTAAAACTTCTTTGAGCTGTGAAGGGATACATACACCAGCACACTGTTGGTGGAACTGCAGACTGGTACAGCCCCTCTGGAAAGCAGTGTGGAGAATCCTCAAAAAACGAGGGATAAGCCCACGATATAATCCTGCTATTCCTCTCCTGGGTATTTTCCCAGGGGATTTAGAATCAGCACATTACAGTGACACAGCAATATCTATATTCATAGCAGCTCAATTTACAATAGCTAAATTATGGAAACAACCCAGTTGCCACTCAATGGATGAATGGATCCAAAAACTGTGGTACATATATACCATGGAATTTTACTCAGCAATTAGAAACAATGATATTGCAGCCTTTGAAGGTAAATGGATGGCTATGGAAGAAATTATGCTGAGTGAAATCAGCATAACCCTGAGAACCAAGGGTCAAATATCTTCACTCATCTGCAGAGGTTAGAGCTAGACCCTGGCCATTGAGAAAGGAGGTCTAGTATCATGTTTTAAATCCGGATAAGGTGTAATGTCATACCTAAGACATTTGTAGAGATGTTTTGAGAAGGGGGGAGGGATAAGGGAGGGTAATTGGGGGGACTCTTGGGGGTAAATCTAATTTTCAGAATTTATGTATATATATATATTATTTTGTTAGAAATTTGTTTGATTGTTCAACAAATAAATTTCTGAATAAAATTAAAAAAAAGAAAAAAACTTCTTTGAACAACTTTTAGATGTGGACTAACCAACAGGTTATCCACCTGTCACATGTGGCTGCTGAACACCTGAACTGTGAGTAGTAGAAATTGAGATGTGCTGTGTTTGTAAACAATACACCAGATTTTTGAAGATTTGCTATTAAAAATGCAAAATATCTCATTAATATTTTCTACATTTAAACTAGATATACACTGAGATGCTTATATTCTAGTATATAGGAGTAAGTAAAATAAATCATTAAAATTATTTCCTTTTGTTTCTATTTAATGCAATGTAGCTAAGAGTAAACTTAAAGTGCACATTAGGGGTTAAATTACACTTCTATTAAACAGTGCTGCCTTAGAGTTCAAAACTAGCACTTATCAATGATCATATCTTAATGCAAACAAAAAATCATGTTTTAAAATATAAATTTTCAAGTTCTATGTGGAATAAAGAACATGTCTGACATTTTTTTACATTATTAAACACTTAGTATCCTGATTTTCTGTCTCCTCTTGCTCCCACAGCCTTTGTTTTTACCCCTTTTTGACAACATCTACTAATGAATTTGCTTCTGAAACCTCCCAGCCAGCCAGGGCTGTTTGATTGTCTGTAATCATCAATAAACATACAAGAGTGTACAAGTTAGAGGAAATTCATAGAAACTAAGAACTAAAGGGTGAAGATAAACTCATGTGATATTTATGTCTATGAGGTAGAAGTAAGTTTGGAAGGAGCATCCAATGCAAAGGATAAAGGAATGATATTTTTCAAGTTGTTTTACTTGGTTTTTTTAGAAGGTGACCTGGGAAACCTCGGATGCGACTGGAACCACTTGCAAGGACTGAGAGTTGGAGGGACAGCAGAGGCTAGAACATCACACTCCTCCTTGGCCACAATGAAGAGTCTAGACAGGATTTTTCATACAATAGGAAACCAGTGGATGGTTTTAAGGATGATATGCTCCTATTCATAGTTTTAAGAAGACTCCGCTTGGCCAGGCACTTGCCTGTAATTTCAGCTACTGGAGTAGCTGAGGCTGGAGAACACCAAGTTCAAGGCCAGCCTTGGAAGCTTGAGACCCTTATCAAAAATAAAAATAAAAAAATCTGCGGATGTAGCTCAGTGATAAAGGGTTCTCTAGTATTGTGGGGGGAAATAAAAAGGTCGTTCTTGAAAACAGGGAGAGCAGTTAATAACAATCTGCTGCACTTGTCTAGATAATGCAATAATAATTGTGGCTTCGATGATGTAATATCACAAGATGAAATTAAAAATCATGGAGAAGAAAAGAGTATTTCCATTTATAGAAGCAACTACCAATTAGTAGACATGATGCTGGGTGATATCTTATTTATGTTCTTTCATTTAAGAGTCTCAGAAGCACTGTGGAAGTAGGTGGTAGCATCCCAGATGAGAGGGACGACTACAGCACAAAGGAGTTGAGTCCCTAAGGCTCTCTTGGGTAGCTCAGTCAATACAGCCTAATTCCTACTTACTGAAAGGATTTATTTACTCCAAGGACTGGATCATTTGTCTAAGTTGATGAACTACTGCTCCCAAGATATTTATTGCAGGATGGCTAAAGACATAACACAGCTAATCATCTATACTTTTAAAATGGACTCACTGGAATGAGTGCACTATTCCAAATACCTGTGTTTTGCAATTTCCTATACTGTTTGCAAAATTAAAGTGTTTTAAAGAGTGAGCCATGAAGCTTTTACTGCCATCAAAGCTGTTAGGATTCTACCTGAGAAACTCTATAATAATCTGTTTAATGCATAACTTCAAATACAGAAACTGTCCTTTGTACCTTCAAGGCTGTGTGTTTTTCACTCTCTCTCAATCACTACAGAGGGGAGGAGATGCCACCATGGTAGCCTCCCTTGGAATTGTTCTGACAACTTCGCACTTTTGCCATCAGCCCAAATGGTGTTTTGCTGGAAGTCTCTTTCCCATTAATTCAAGAGGAGTATAGTCTACCTGTCTCTGAATTATCATATATGTAAATTCAACACTTTTTACTTAAACTCAAGCCATATGAATTAAAGTGACACCTAAGGATCTGGACCCAGGAGAGGAGAAACTTGGAAGAAGGACACACAGAATCTTTCTTCAAAATGTAATCTCTGCCCAGCTTTGGAGTTCAGCTTTCTTCAGCTTTGCTTATATAAACTTCTGATACCAAATTTCCCTCTGTGCTACTTAATCAAATGCTGCATCATTTACTCAAAGGCCAAGATGGGGAAATAGTAGTTTGTATGTAAGTAGAAGAGAGTAAAAAGAAAAGAAAAGAACAGACATTTACAGGTTAATCATGAGAGATTCTTTTTATATCCCATTTAGTATCTTCAGATATATCGTATTAAAGTCACATCAGTTTTGATTTGTGACCTAGCCTGAGGGACTGGTCAAAAAGAAAGACACTAAGCCAACAAGGAGGGAAGTGCAGATCAATCAGGGTTCAGGGTATGTTTTAAGAGAGAGAGAGAAGACTGACAAAGTATCTCAGTAGCAAAGTACTTACCTAGCAAGCATAGGCCCTGAAGATAGAAAAAGAGAAGGTGGGATGAGGGGAGTCTTTCCAGAGGTCAACATAAATGCTTTGGGTTCTAAATGATTGGACTGAGTTGATTTAATTTATAGTGTAAAACAAATATATGCATGGCTCATAAGGAAGATTTAGAATATTTAAAGTTGCAATAAAGACTAAATCACTTTATGGTTACCCTGTAGTTACAGGCTGACTGGTGTGTCTCTCTGGACCCCTACACCCAATACACATGTTGAAGTCCTCATTTCCAATACCTTAGAATATGACTGCATTGGAGATCATGCTTTTAAAGAGGTAATTAGAGTAAAAACAAGGTCATACGTGTGGGCCCTAATCCAACTCGACTATTGTCCCTATAAAAGGAGATTAGGACACAAACACAAAATGAAGGAGCCTTCTGCAAGCCAAGCAGAGAGGCCTCAGAAGAAACCAAATCTGTTGACACCTTGATCTTGGACTTACAGATTCCAGAACTGTGAGAAAAAAAAATTCTATTATTTAACCTGCCAGTCTATGAAATTATGTTTGGTAGTCCTAGTACACACTAATAGAGCTACCTAAAAACTAACTTAATTCATTCTTTTACTATGTAGAAAATAGGAATGTTTTTGAGATAAGTTATATATATTTTCCCTCAAAATCTAGAAAAAGCTATACAAAAAAGGTGATTTGCAATCTCTATGATGTACATAATCTTAGAGAAGGAACTGACATAATTCCAGATTTCAATAATGTACAATGCTTTGCTCCTATTTTCTTCATTTTTTAAAATTATCTTTACTAGTTTTTAGCATTATCTCTTTTGCTTTGCTTTATTTTAAACTGACAAATTATTCAAGAAATAATAAATGTCAGAAATATATTTATGATAAATAATGAAAAAGATAAGAAATCATTATGAATCTTAGGCTCCTTGTTTAGTCTAATTAAACTTGGAATAAAGCAGCTCATATGTTTAGAATCCAAATATAAACACGAATATAGGTAGGTATAATAATAATAAAGTAATGCATATTATTAAAATATTATTTGTTCATAATAAACATAAATATGTATTTTTGTTAGTATCCTAGATAAGTGATTTGCATATTATAATAATTATCATAAACCAACTTTGAATAAGAAATTTTTGGGCATTTTTTTTTCCCAACTAGCTCCTAAACTCTAAGGATTCTATTTATTCCTTAAATCTCTTAAACCATTATATTTTTGAATATAATACTTATTTAGAAATTCCTGCCTAATTGAATTATAATCTGTTTTTATCAAAAGTGCATTTTTTTATACCTATTCATTTCAAATTAATAAATTAATTCAATTTCACAAAATAAATGGAAGGATTTGGACTCATTTTAAAAAATGTGCTTTATGTAGGTGGAAAAACATAATGCTATTCAAAATTATTCTGGTTTAAATGTTACATATTATATATAACAACATATTATGCATGCAGAATATTTATTCTCCATTATAACTTGAGCATTTAAGTCTATTTGAGGATATATATCAAAAATATACTCTACTTATGACAATTGCTTTGTGAGTTACATAAGTTTTAACTTTCTGGGAATCCATGCATAAACAAAAGAAAAATATGATCATTAAAATTCATAAAGCCATGCAGTAATGGAAAATAGTTCAATATAAATTACATATTCTCTGTACAAATATACTCACTTTTCCTGTTTAATGTACCCATAATGAGAAGAATTTCAGGGAGCAGAATTCTTTGTCCGGAAAGGTGTTGACTAACTTAACTAAGAAAGGAAAATCAGCTTTTAAAACGCTCTGCACTCCCATGTTTGACGAATAAAATTTTTTAAAAAATGAATCCTCAAAAAAAAAAAAAAACCACTCTGAGCTCTTAAATTGTAATTGTTGTTTCCTAAGAAATTTCTTGATTAAGTAATTACTAATCAAAATTTTTAACTAAAAATTTATTTGTGATTCCTGAAGAGAAAGTGATAGTACACCACATTTATAATTAACTGAATATTCAAAATGCTTCAATTCATTGTCCAAAACTAGGTAAAATTTTTAAAATCGATACTAAAAGCATCAGGTTTTATTTCACCAAATGTATTACTACTATGATTTTTATTCCTGCTGCAATAAATCAGTTTCAATTAAAAATTCAAGTTCAGTGTTTTACAACCTATGCTAATGTGTCTCCTTGAGTTACATTAAAGGCTGACACTAGCTGTGAAGTCTGCTAGGTGTTTAATCTTTCCTTGATTCACTTTTGTCATCTACATAATGAAAATAACAATAGTTTATGCCTATAGTTTTTGTAAGGATTAAGTAATTTAACATATGTGCACTCTAGCTCATATGAGAAAGTACCTAATGAATGTTAAACACCGTAGTTAACTGATTGTAGTAATAGTGTGTATGTATGTCAAATAAACAGAAAGAGGGGCTAACACACAGGAATATTAACTTAATATAAAGAGTCAAGATAACAAAAAATCTCGTTATTTCTTAAGCATGTTTGCCTTGTGCCAGACTTTGCGCTGTTCACTGTGAAGGCTGTCTTATTCATTCCTCACAACACACTGTGCACCCAGCAAGGCGACGCTCAGCTAAGCTGGTTAACATGCCCAAAGCCCTGTAGTTTTGAATCAAGTCTACCTGACTCCAGTGCCTCCATATTTATTTTTTTTCCATTGCCCCAAATCATCTAAGCACAATGAACTTGAAGAGAATGATTTTGCACATATGTTTTTAAACAAGCTCTGGGCTTCAGGGCTCATCTGCAAGAAAATGTCATATTCCATGCTAGATTTTCATGGGCATGCTATATAATAATTGAGCCACTTTAAAGTGATTTATAAATAATTTAACTGAAGACACACAAATCCCGTTCATTAATGTATATGAACATCAATTCAATTATCAACTCATTTTTTACTTTTCTGGTGGAAGAATATTCAGATATGAATAAGCCTCAAAGTTGAGAGTGTGATTATTTCGATTACTCTTGGATTACAACGTCCTTATTTCTTTACCATGAAAAAACCCCAGGGGAGTTAAAAATGTGCAAAACCTAAAAATCTAAAAAAAATTTTTTGAAAAAAGGAGCAAACGAGAATACTTTAAAATTTCCAAGTAAGAGGAATTTTCCAAATCACAAGCCTGTTTAGCCTATAGTTTTTACTTATGTTTCTTCAGTTGACCTGAGGTACAAATTGTGTGTCAGTGGTAGGGAGAAAGAAGTCAGGCCCTAAACCGAAGAACAAAAACAAAGTGTGTTGAACTAAAAGTCTATGTCATGAGAGGGCCTGGAGCGGTGGCTTGGTGGTTGCGGTGCTTGCCCCCGCACGCACAAGTACACAGGTTCAAATCCCAACACCCACGTACACAACTAAGTGTCAGAGCAATGAAAGCCATGTGAAAAACTCAATAAAAATTGATTGTCTGTCTGTCTGTCTCTCTCTCTCTCTCTCTCTCTCTCTCATTGTCTCTCTAAAAAAAAACAAAAAACAAAACCTTCCTCATGAGAAATTAAAAGAATTTTAAATGAAGAAAAAGAGAAAAAACTTGGACCAGGTATGGTGGCACATACCTATAATCCCAGCAAATCAGAAGGCTGAGGTAGGGGGATTGCAAGTTCAAAGCCAACCTCAGCAATTTAGCAAGAGTCTGTATCAAAATAAAAAAGAAGTGGGGATATAGTTCAATGGTAAGGCACTCTTGAGTCCACTCCCCAGTACCAAAGAGAGAAAGAAGGTTGCACTGTTTTTCCCTCTTAATAAATTAATAAAGACCATAATTTTACTTTATTCATCCAGAGTCATTTTCCAAATAAAGGAAAACTAAAAGAAAATTCACAGAATCTAGAATATCTTTTGAGATTTTGTAATTTTTTTGAACCAGTCTATGGAAAACTGTGAATTATCCTTTTCAAAGTATAGCTATGTACCCCAACCTTTATCAGGGCCTATAGTAATATCTGACAGGTCTCAGCAGAGCACTCTCCCTCTCCCTTGTCCTATGGTATAAATACCCTCTTGAGCATGAGCAGACGAATCTAGCTGTCACTCTTTCGTCATACTCCATTAAATTTATAAATACACACACACACACACACACACACACACACACATACACACACACTAGCTGAAAGGCTCAAAACCCACCAAACCTATATTTAGACTGTGCATGTGAAAGAATACTACTATAAACTATAAAGCTTAGTTACAGGCATCAAAATTGTTATCCTATTGATACTTCTTACTATTAGCAATAGATACAATAGAATCTAAAATCCATAGCATGACACAAAAATGGCTTTACATTCAGGCTTCTTATTTTTGTAACCTCACTTCCTACTATCATTCCATATTTTACTACATATTGGGACCTCATAAAATCAACTATATCTTTTTTCAATTTGCAAATGTTATTCCAATAATATTTATAATACCTTTATTCTCTTTTTTTCTTGGTCAAATCTGATCCTTTGTGCATGAATAAATTCATGTGGGGAGAAAATATTTTAAAAGTCCACATTTTTATAAAGGGCAAAATTATAATATACATAGAACTTACAACTCAATTTAAAGGACGGGGTTGCACAGATGTTGAATTAAATTTCACTAGAGAAAATTCATTCTTATTACCTAACCTCATGAAAATATGCTCAGGGTCATTAGTCATTAGAGATACACAAATAAACATTGCATTGAGATACCATTGCATACCTTTTAGAACAGCTAAAATCAGAAGACTGACCTATCAAGTGCTGGTAAGGATGTGAAGAAACAGAAACTCTCTAACAGTACTGGTAGAAATGTAAAATGGTAAAATTACTTTGGAAACCAATTGGATGATTTCTTGCATGTGACCCAGCCACTCTACTCCGAGGTAACTAGATGAGACAAATGAAAGCACTTGTCCACATAGACTTTGTATAAGAATGTCCACAGCAGTTTTACTTATAACAGTCAAATATCAGAAACAAGCCACATGTTCATTAACAGGTGAATAGAGAAGGGTGGAACTATACAACTTCATGATGTTCACCAAAAATTTTTTTATAAAATTTAAAAAATGAACTATTGATACATGCAATAAAGATAACGGATCTCAGAATAATTATGCTGAATGAATGAAACGTGACATGAAAGACAACTGTACGATCCCAAGGATAAAAAATTCTAGAAAATACAAACTAATATACAGGGACAGATGTAGATCAAAGGTTGCCTTGGGACAGGGAGGCAGAGCAGGAGGAGTTTACAAGGAGCTTGGAGGAACTTTGGTGTGTATGATATATTTGGTGTCTTTATTGTGAGATGGTTTCAAGTATATATATTTTTAAAATTTTATTTTAAGTATACACTTTAAGTATATACACTTTATTATATACCAACTCATTATAAGTCTGAAGTTTTTTTCCCCAAAGGTACAAACTACTGAAAGATATAAGATAAATGAATCTCAAAGTAATTATGCGAAATTTTAAAAACCAAGACACAAAATCCTCCACCAGAGCTATTCTACATAACTCTACTTTGACATAATTCCGTTTATATATTATTCTGGAAAAGGAACACTAGGGACAAAATCAGATCAGTGGTTACCTGGAGAGTGTTAAAGGGGGCTGACTGCCCAGGGAACTTAAAGGGTTGGGGTGCAAATTGTTGTACTTCTTCACTGTGATAGTGGTTATACAACCATGTACAATTGTCAGAATTCATTGAAATGTGTATGTAAAAAAGGATTTTTACAGAATATAAATTATATCTTAATAAATTTGATAAAAATAAAGAATCCATAATTATCTCTTATATAAATGACTCCAGGAAAAGTGAGTGAGTTTTCCATTAGATCTCCCTAACACTTCCCCAACACTCAACAATTCCATTTGTCACAGTGAATAATCATTATTTATATGTATCCCCAATGAGACCTGAGAACCTTAGGAGAGAATTATTTCTTAGTAATTGGTTAATCTACTGTGTAGAATGTAATGGTTACACATAAGGTTCGTAATACATGTTTTGATTCCATCATTGATATTAATTTCTCTCTCCATTATAGTTATTCCTTCAGTGTACACATACCAGCCATGTGTCATTAAAATGCCCATCTAAAAAGGTGGGCAAGAATAAAAACAGACTCTACCCTCAACCACTAACAGTCAATGAAGGGTCATCAAACATAAACCATGATGTGTGATAAGTTGATAAGAATCATGATAGAGAAGGAATAAGATTCAAATTAAGTTAGAATATTCAAACAGAAGGTAAAGGAAGTTTTTAAAAGAGTTATTTTGAGCAAGATAGGTAGAAATTGGCATGGAACCACAAAAGTAGGTGGAAAATACCAGAGGTGGTGGTTAGAAGTCTCCAGTCAGTAGAAGTAGCACATTTGAAATCACAGAGCATAGGGCCTTTGAGGAACTAAAGAAGAATTATAACACCTGAATACTGAAGAAGGGATCTCAAGCAAAGAGAACTGAGGCACAGAGTAGAAATCATGGACCACATTCCAAGGGTCTAGTGATGTGAATACACTTGGACTTGAGACTAAGGCATTACAAAATTAACAAATGGTTTTAAATGGAGAAAAGATTGGGTTTCTTTTCTGCATATCACTCTGCTATCTCAGGATAAGACTAAAAAGAGAGCTGGTAGCTATAAAAATTGGGATCAGAAATAATTACTATGCTAAAAATTAGCCCAAAATAGAAAACAATATTCTTGCTAAGTATCTTACAACCTGACTCAAATGACCAAATGAACTTTAGTTTTGCTACACAAACTAAATTAAAACATGAACAATTTGTAGGAATATAATAATTGAAAAACTATAAATCAATGACTAAGATCAAATGTCTAATTCTAGAGAACACATGGTTTTAGGGTCAGTTTTAACCCCTCCATTCCCTCATCTTATATCCTCTAATTCCTTAAACTCAATTTAAAGACCTTATTCAAACATCTCCAGATTTTCTAAACTTCTCTCATCTTCTCATCTTCATCACCACTATGCTATTATATAAGGTTCTTATTCTTTCCCTTGTCTCTTTCTCTCCCTCTTTAATCCATCCTCCAAAATGCTGCTAGTCAATTTTTTTTTTTTGTACCAGGAATTGAACCCAGAGGTTCTTATCCACTGAGCCACATTCTCACTTTGTTTTTTATTTATTTATTTTTTTTATTTTGAGACTAAGCTGCTTAGGGCCTCCCTAAGTTGCTGAGGCTGGCCTTCAACTAACAATCCTACTGTCCTCCTGCTCAGCCTCCCCAGCTGCTGGGATAACAGGCATATGCCACCATGCCTGGCTGTTGCTAGTTAATCTTAAAAAAAAAAAAAAAAAAAAAAAATCAAGTCCAGGATTGTCTATCTTATTCATCATTTTATCTCCTAAGCCTATTAGAAGGCTTTATGTGGTTTCTAAAGATCCATAAATATGCATTTTGTCTGTTTCTATAAATACAATAACCTCTAGAAGGAGGGTAAATAAAAACAGGTAACACTAAAAGCTTAATACAAGTCAAGCAATGTTTGGATGTATATCTCATTCTATCGTAACAGCAATACAGAACACATATTGAATACTCAATATGCCAAGCACTGTTCTAATTGATTTCCATGGATAGTATATA
The DNA here is from genome assembly GCA_004027875.1 of Aplodontia rufa. Taxonomy (NCBI): domain Eukaryota; kingdom Metazoa; phylum Chordata; class Mammalia; order Rodentia; family Aplodontiidae; genus Aplodontia; species Aplodontia rufa. The sequence goes on along the minus strand of PVKS010003390.1, from coordinate 39,447 downwards.
TAAATATCAGGGCTGAGCTGTGGCTCAATGATTGGAGCTCTTGCCTGGCATGTCCAGGGACCTGGGTTCGAACCATAGCACCACTCGCACAGCTAAATGTCAGAGCAATGAAAACCAGATGAAAAACTAAATAAACCTGATTCTCTCTTTTTCTCTCTCATTGTCCCTCTCTCTCTTTAAATATATATACACCTCAGTAATTCTACATTCTGGGCATTATAATTATACACATTTCAAAAATGAGAAAATAGGGCCTCAGAAAGGATAACAAGTATCTCCACTCCTCTTAGTAAACGACAGAGCAGGGATACAAACCTTTCTATTCAAAAACAAAGCCTAGTCTCTTGCAGGTCCCATGGAACTGGTCATCCTCCAAGGCATTTATGTTCCCCAAAGTGATAAGCATCATGAAGAAAGAAAAAAATAATAATAATTCCCTGTGAATTTTCCAGAAAACTACAGGAATATAACATAAGATGTTATCAGCTAATTCTACCATGTACTCTGTCATCATGTCTCAAAATACAGAGAGGATGTTTAGACAGTACTGCTCGTAGTGAATGGGTAAGACAGTGCTGATTTATAAAGGTATTTACGCAAGCAACCAAACATGTATACAAGTAGCTCCTACAAATAGTGCGTATGAAATGGGGCTGCTAACTCTTATATTTTATGATCTAAAAAAATGCCTTCCTCAAAGAATACTCAGTCAAGAACAAGGGGATGTGGATTGGCCTGTGGGGTGTTAAGGTTTCCATCCTCAGGTCCCCTCTCAGCTGGGTACCCTCATGCCATAAATAATCCAGTGACTTCATGGAACAGTCATGGTTACTTTCAAGGCCTAGAGGCATGTTCCTGCACTGGAACCCCAAGGTCCACCCCTGATGAAATGTGTAACTTAAATCAACTTATTTAACTTCTTTTCCATTCATTTTTCTCATCTATAAAAATGGAGAGAATATTAATATGATTTGCATGGGATTATCATAAGAATCTAAAAAAGAAAATGCATGTAAATTGCTTAGAACAATACCTAGTACATACTGAATATTCAATAAGTTATCAGCTAAAATATGAATTCATACATTTGATTTCTTAAACAGCTTGTTCAGCTATAAAAGTATGCCACATTTGAAGTGTTCCTTATAATCTATTCATGAACGACAGGACTGATAGCAACAGTTTAACTCCACATAGTTGGTGGAGGATGAGGGTAGAGAGAAGCAACTCTACAAGGATGCATCATTGTTGGATTTGCACTGGCAGACAGCTTTTAAAGAATCCAGGAGCTGGAGAGGTGGCTCAGTGGTTGAAGTGCTTGCCTGGCAGCACGAGGGTTCGAACCTCAGCACCAGGTGCCCAACAAAGCCTTGAAGCAACAAAAGCTATATGAAAAACTAAAAAAAATTGATTCTCTTATTCTCTCTCTCTCACTCACTGTCCCCCTCTGTCTTTAAAAAAAAAGAATCCAAAGCTGTGAAACCTCATTTCAAGCATCTTGCTTATATCCCAGAATGTGAATCCTCCTTTATGAAGATGGCAAAAACTGTCATTGAGAACCACAAAACCACAACAGCAATCACTAAACCAACAATGGTTGTCATGATTGTAATATAGAAATTCTAACTTATCATGTCATTTAGCTCTTATATACCAGTATCTCCAGCTATCCAGTATATATGTAAATGGTAACATACAATAGCATCTTTTACAGTTTCAATGTACGTTGACATTTTGAAACTTATTTAATTATCTTTCCATTTTTAAAGCAAAATTCTCAAACTCAAGCCAAATGTTCCAGGACTGGGTTATGTAACCTTCAGATATTTAACTCCAATATTAAGGAATCATTTTTTCAACAATAGATTGGCAACATTTTAAACAGTTCGTCATTACTAAGTAACTGTGCATACTCAGATTCTTTGCAGTATCAAATTTAAAGTGACCATCCCTTGGAACCAGCAATTCTCATCTCAGAATAAATCTTCAGCTGTACCCAGTCAAAGATATTCACAACATCATTGTTTCTACTATTAAGAAATTTATAAAGCCAAGCAACTATCAGAGGGACACTGACTGACTACAATGGGTACAAATACTGAAAAAAGGATCCTCATGCATGAACAGAAAATTATTTGAAAAATATTAAAAAGAAAAATAAATTTCAGGAAGTTAGCATATGAACCACTACTCAATCTTTGAAGCAATTGAAGAAAATTTTCTTTATTATACACATGGAAAATGGAGAGAAAAATTCCAAATTCCATGTACATGGAGTAGAATGTCTCCTTTATATTATACTAAAATTTGCATGCTGTTTTACAACTAGCATTACTTCTAGAATTCATAGAAATAACAAGGATTTTTTCCAAAAAAAATGGGAAGCTAAAAAACAAAGTTATTGTTTCAGGATGAGTATTTAAAAATATCATAGTGACCCTGAAATTAATATGTGCTATCCCATTGGCTTTTAACCACAATTGAAGAATAAAATGCCTGTGAGATCTTAATAGACACACTTTAGTAAAAGGATGCACCCTAATAAAGCCTGTTGAGAAACTTTCCATATTTGTAAGAATATAAATAGGACTTAAGAGGAAAGGGAAAGAGAAGACAAATTGTTCTCAATTTCTGCTCCATTTTGAGAGGTGAAAAAAGAGTAATTTAGCAGCACTCACTACTTCCTTCTTCTCTGCCTTCCCCTCATCCCAAATAATACCAGAGAGGGGTCCAACACTACTTGGTCTTTGGTTTCAAATACACAGATCAGGCTGCCTGAATAAGACTCTGCACAGGAGATGAAAACAGGGAGGTGTGGCGGACAGGACAACTGTTATGGAAAATGGAGGTAGCTGAGATGGAAGAAGAGTTTAATGATGAATAAATGCTCTGAAGAAAGAGAAGAAGTATGTAAAATGAGAGGAAACGCAGGAAAAAGTTACTTAAAACCAGGAAATGCTGCTCTCTGCGAGGAGCTTAGTTTACAATACATCCCATGAAGTTTTGAGCTTATGTATTCCCTAGTCCTGCCCTCAAGTGGAAACTTGTAAGGTGGCTTTGCATGTCGGAGAGAAGTGCTTTCGATACTTTTCAGACATCCTTAAAAGTACAGTGTGTCAGGTATGAACTATGATAATCAATTCTAAGTTCCTATGACAAGCTGGCTTATTCCCGCTACACATAGAGAGATAACTTGTAGTTGATTTAACTAAGCCTCCAAACAGGCATTTCCTATTAAAGGAAGCTAAACTGGTTTGATAATATACATGAAATCTCCTCCAATAGCTTCAGGGGAAGATGTCCAGACCAAGTATGTCTGTATGAGAGAATGGGTGGACAGGGACTTGAGCAAAGGCCATCCGGTGATGCTCCCGGGCCAACACCTCCCCCACAAACCTCCAGGGTCCATTGACATTTATATGTTCTGGCCTTGTCCCAGACCACAAAAAACAAAAGCAAAAACAAAAAATACTCCATCAAAGCCCCCACAGGGAGCTGGGATTCACGTGACCTGCGACTGCCACCAAGCTTTCTATGCACCCAAACAAATACAACTTCTATTTTTCTTTTCCTGGGTCAATGACTTGCATATTTCACCCCCACCCCCGCAGCCTCCCCTGCAGCTCTTTCTGTTCCCTCCACGGCGGACTGTGGGAGGCCTCAGGGTATCTGCTTGCAACACTGGCTGGCCTAGGGGTCCTAGGGCTCAGCCTCTCTGGAGCGGGCGCCCCTCCTTCAGCCGCCCGAGGGGAATCGAGAATCTTTCTGCCCGACACCCGCCTGGGCGTTGGACTGCGGTCGGGGGCGCAGGCGGAGAAACTTACCTGCGCGGAGCCGCTCCCGGAGCTCCCGCGTCGCAGTCAGCTGCGCGGCAGCCACCGCATCTCCCAGCAGCAGGGCCCCCCACCCACCCCAGCAGCCGCGTCCCGCGCTGCACTTTTCCGAGTCTGGGAAGTTTGCTGAAAGCCAGGAGGTGGGAAGTGGGGGTGGGGCTCTGGGCTAGGAGGCTTAAGGATTTTGTTGTTTTTGTTTGTTTGTTTGTTTTTTCCCCAATCTCTAGCAAAGATTTTAGACCATATGCTGGGAGAATATTCGCTTTGCTCAATGGCGACAGGGCAGCAGCCTGACTCTCACAGTTTGATCGATTTACTAAACAAACTGAAACGTGGGTGGGGATGTTAAACAGTAACCAGCAGCTTCAATGAAAACTGAAAGCAGCGAGGCCGCCACCGCCTCGGCGCGTTCATTTCCCTGTTCCCAGGGCCCCAGGGCGACCGGCAGGCGGGTCACAAGTCCCAAACCCCGGACTCCTAGGACTGCGGCGAGGCCCCCAGGCGGTAACTGCCGCAAGCCCCATGCTGAAACGTTCACCTTCAGGGTGACGCGCCCCGCGGTAGCGGGATCCAGGCCAGAGCTGACCGCTTCCCCCGCCTCCCGCAGCCGGAGGAACCCCGCGAGGTCCCGCCCCGCAGCCTCAGGCCGGCGCGTCCTTCCCGCAAGGCGGGTGCTGCCACCCTCCCCCGCTCTGGGTCACGCCTTGTCTTGGGCGGTGTCACCCCTGACTGGGGAAGTGCTTTAGGACAAGCGGAGGCTGGGAGTAGCTTGCTGACCCTAGAATGCGGATCTAATGCTGAGCCAATGAAGTCCAGAAAGGGGCGGAATTATCATTAAAAGGATTTAGATGGGTTCCTAGCAGGACTGCGGCCACACCTCCAGGGGACTGCCCAACCATTTCTTTAAATTACACCTTGGGCATCTAAGGTTAAATTCTTCCCTAATGGTCACTACCACCTTCCTCTGCAAGAGTTCTAGGGAAAAAAAGGAGTCTGGCTTTTGGTTTCTGGCCATTCTAGTTAACTTGTGATTTTATTCATTAAATACCTTTTTACATATGAATCTGATGGGAAACTTTCCTTAATCCCCAAAGCGCCTTCAAGAGCCTTCCTCCTTGCTAAAGGATGCTCAGATTCATCCATAGTGCGCTGGTCATCTTGTCAGGCATTTGTTAACCACAAACATAGTTACAGCTGAGGCTTTTAAAAATATCTCAACAATTTAACTTCATGATTTAAGGACTGAATGACTTCAGGTCAAACAAATAATTATCCTCATGAGATAAATAGTTACTTAATCCGTAGGGTGTTTCTTTTCCGTCCAGGGGATTGGCTGTTATTTTAAGACTGTAATAATGCCTGGGAGATCAAAGGACTAGGTGTTTTTTCTTCTTTTTTAGATCGGGTTTAGTAAACTTTCTCAGTTTCCTTCTTCTGAATATCTTGCTGAAAGACTCTTAAAAACATATAGTTGGCTGTTTTAGAAATCAGAACAAAAGAGAGAGATCATATACTACTTTTTTTAAAATCAAGTTTCTTTAGCAAAACACATTCTTGGGATACTCATTGCCCACGCGATCCTCAAACTGTGTCAGAAAAGTGCCCTCTGTCCACATCACCCTTCACGGTCCAGATACATCTACATCAGAGGAGGAAGAATTAAAATTAAAGGATTGCATTTATTATGCAAATCTTTCATAGACGTGTTGTTTACAGATCACCTGTGGACATTCTCTTTAAAAATATTTCCAGATACTTGGACCCTTGTCCTCTTGTATGCCAAAATACAAATATGCAGTTCCCATAAAACATTTAGAGTTTGGGGACAGACGCGCTCCCTCCCCATTCACAGAAACTTTAATGACAACTGACATCTTTTGTACCCAGCAAAGAAATCATATTTTAACCAAAAGTCTGTTTGACTTACTGTTAATCTGTGATGTCAGTGGATTTGGTTTGGGATGGTCAATTTATATTGGTATGTGGTGGAGTCACTGATCTAGTGGGAAATAATCACATGTTCTGTGATCAAAATGACTTTGACATATTATGCCAGAGAATTATATCAGCATTTTTTTCCTAATGAGAAAATCGGTGGGGGTATTCAAGAAAATAAACTGTGAGGTCTTAGTTATGATCTATGAAAATTTAGGAGAATCTCCGTGAAAAGTTTATGTAACATGGCTGGGTAAGGAACTAGAAGGGAGTGGTTTCAGATGAATGAATGGATGAATGAATGCTGGACTTTAAGAGCAAAAAAAAGATACAAGTAGTTAGCTTTGGTTTTGGAGCTTGGCAGTTTTTACTAGGTAAACCAATGCCAAACGACCCAGCTTTAGAGAATCGCTTACATTGTTCCCAAAACTAATTTATTACGATTCTCCATGGCATGGGTTTACAATGCTTGAAGATGAAAAATGTGCTCTATGGATAGTTGTTCCCTGCTGCTTGCTAGTGTGGGGGTGGGGAGTGGATAACACTGAAAAGGAGATCAGGATAATTTTTCCGGGAGAGAGGTTCTCAGAAGATATAAAGTTCCATTTCCCTAGTTGTTTGTTACGGGGAAATTATACACATATGTACCTATGTCCTATCTCCTCTTTTAACCTAAAACCATACACACACACACACACACACACACACACACACACACACAATGTAGCATCACAAAGTCCTTTATTCACTTTCCTATTAAATGTCTCCTATAGCTTGTGTTTTTCCTTTCTGCTTTGGTAATGCTTTTAAATGTCGTTTAAACCTTTTTCCCAACGCCAAATAAACTGTCTGAATAACAACTCCAGGTTCTCCCAGGAAGGGTTCTAATACTATTAATTAAAAGCAGTGGCCTCCTGCAGAGCTCCCAGGACTTGGGTAGAGCACCGGCTGCAGCGCTGAGCCTCAGGGGGAAAGGTGTTTCTGATTTAAGCATCCACAGACTATTTCTGGGGCCAGTTCTGGACCCTTTTGCCCAGTCCACAAAACCATCGCAAGATGATAACTAGGCGCGGTTAGGGCGGCTACCACTTTTGCTGACCTGGTTCAAGAACGCGATCCTCTGCGATCTCTGGTACCCACGCTAGAGGCGGCCACTGCGGCGTTCGGGCGCATTCAATGTGGACAATCGCCCACCCTGCCTCGTTTACCTGCCGGAGGGAAAAAGAGGAAGAAATAGAATAGCTCATACAGTTCCTAATTCCCGTTTTATTTATTATTTTGGTTTTTTTTTTTTTGTCTTCCTGCAAATTTGGGTAAAGCCTAATGGCATCTTCGAAGTCACTCATATTTACAAAAACGCAGGTGAAATTAATAAGAGTCAGAAGCTGTTCTGAGCGCGTCCCTCTACTCAGCTGATGGAGCTGTGTTTGACCCTGGGGCGAAACAACGGATAAAACAGCCTCCGCCAGAATTTCAAAAACTCCCTGGAGGCCTCTGAATGTTTTATGCATCAGAAGGGAAGGCCGGGATTCCGGTCACTGGAGCTGCGATTTGGGGGGAAGGGTTCGGCCAGCGGGGAGAAGGTGAGGGTGAGAGGAGGGTGGGGGCGGGTTCGGAGTTGAGACACCCTGCAGGCACTAGACTAGTGGCTTTTTCTCTTGACCTGCGCTTTCTTTCAGAAAAGCACAATCCCTTTGCTCCCTAGCGTAGCCCAAAGCGAGGGCACAGATTACTGTAAAACTGCCCACTCGCTCCCTTAGGAAGGAGGATGCGAGGCCATTTCATCTCCAAACTTGTGCAGTAAGCGTCCACTTAAGTTCTAAACACACACAAACACACACAGAGAGAGAGAGAGAAGAGAGAGAGAGCGCCTTGGCGCATTTCCCTTGTCAGGTTTTCCACGAAGAGCCCACCTTTTAACAAGTTGAATTTAATGTGGTAAAACAAGAAGAGGAAGAAGGGGGAAAAAAATCAGTAGAACAAGCGGAATGAAACCGCACAGGGTTTGATTAGTGCTCAACCACCACCACCACCACCACCAGTAACATTCTGAAAATGGAAAAAAAAAAAAAAAAAAAAAAGTCCAGACACTTGCCGGGCCTTTTGAGAAACTAAGGAGCTTAAAATCACTGAAAATGCAGGCATAGCATTCCCCCGGCCACCTACTCAGCTCTACATTGACCCAGATAAAAAATTAGTCTTCTTTTGTGCTCAAGTCACAGATCCCTACTACTAGTTTAAGCCCATATAAGGAGGGCCAAAGGAATGTTCCTACACTCCGTTACCTGTTAATAAAAATTCAAAGCCAACATTTCAAATTGAGCATCTAAATTGAAACTGCTCTGTGTCTGTTACACATCTGACTAAGACACTGTGGAAATCGAACACCTAATAATTCTCAATGTCAACGAATGATTCCTATGCCAAAAAACAAACTCCTAGGCTGGGTCGTTTCTCCCCCTCCCTTCTCTTTGTAAATTTCCTGCTGAAGTATTGATTGCCAAGGTCTCTGAAAGATTTGCAAACTTTTACAGTCATTTATGGTACATGCAATAAAAAGAAGTGATATGAGCATGCTAGTTCAAGGTGTAATGCAAAGATGTATTCCGTGCCCTTGGCAACTATCTGTGGGACCTGTTTGTCTTTGCAGAACACACCCTTCTCTGCAATGAACTCTTCTGTAACAAAGATTGGCACTTTACATTTCCAGGGCCTTGGCTCTTTAGTGGAAAGGCACACATGTTCAAAGCAGAAAACTCAGTTATTCCAACCTCATTTTAAGCCAACAACAAGAAGAAAAAAAGTTCCTAAACAAAACTGGGAAAACAGGAAAAAGAAACTCTTTAAAATTCTCTACTTCTCTATAATCTAAATTAAAGTAAATTGATTACCAATTTATGATGCAATCTCTATCTATCCCTTGCATAACAGGGGACCACAGGAACTTCCATTGTGCGAAAATTAAAGGATTAAGATTATACCAAGGTAACATACTAGTTTGGATTGTATATGTCCAAAAGAAAAAGAAAAAAATTTTTTGAATGTTTCACCTGAAAATACATGACTGTTAAGTACAGATTTATTGCTGGATTATAGTTTTAAAACTTAAAAATAGGAAACAAATACTCAAAAGCCCTCTTGTTTCACTCTGTAATTGTAGATAGAACCTAAACACTTTATTTGAAACTCTATACTTCCTTGCTAGTTTTACCTTTCTTTCTTTCTTTTTTTAAGCTATGTGTAGAAGATGGGGGGTGCCCATTTCTAATATTCCCTACTTTGAACCAAATCGGTTTTCTCATCTAGTGCTGCAAATAAGAAAGGGTGACATATAGCTCCTGAAAGGTATTCAGAATCCTATGCCTGCCATCTAGTGGGCATAAGAGAAAAAGGCTGATTCCAAGTATTAATTTAGACTGAATCTGGCTGTTTTCTATTTACAACAAAAACAAGTCAAAGAAATAAAAGGAAAAAAAAAAAAAAAAACCAGGCAAGTTGGCTGGGGGCAGTGGCACAAATCCCAGAGGCTCAGGGGGCTGAGGCAGGAGAATGGCAACTTCAAAGCTGGCCTCAGAAATTTAGTGAGGCCCTAAACAATTTAGCAGAGACTCTATCTCAAAATAAAAAGGGCTGGGGATGTGGCACGGTGCTTAAGCACCCCTGGGTTTAATCCCCAATATCAATAAATTATCATTCAATATACTCCATTTTCTTTGGTGTCTATTAGTCGTTAAGGTTACTGACATACAATTTATTATTATACAAGTTTTTTCTTTTCTGTATATCTTCCTATTCTTTTCAATTTTACTTTTTGCAGTGTTGGGGATTGAATCCAGAACCTTCCACATGCTAGGCAAGTGCTCTACCACTGAACTACATTCCCAGATCTTTTTATTTTATTTTGAGGCAGGATCTCCTTATATTGGTCAGGCTGACCTTGAACTTGACAGTCTTTGGGGTAGCTAGAATGGGTAGCTGAGATTAGGGATCTGCACCATGGAGTCTATTTCTTCATATTCTTTTTGTGTAGATTTTATTCTGTTTGTCTTCTTTTGAGTTAAATTCACTGTGGGCTTTAGAGCTGGTTGAGATGCAAATTTTAGAAATTTAGGATAAAGCTAGTAGGTATTTGGTTCCTGTTTGAGCTTTTGAAATATACACACAAAGCTATCCTCCATGTTTGCAAGGGAGAGAGAGAGATAAAAGAGAGTTAATTCCACTTACACATTTATCTTTGACACCTTGGTGTCAGTATTACAATCCAAATTGACTTCATCAAATAATAAAAAGCTGGTTCAAATCTACTTGATGTAGCAAATTGAAACTACATTTTGCTGAGGTTCACCTTCTAAAATATAGCACATGTAAAAAAAATGTTGAATGTAATTGTCCTTTGAATGATATACCTGACTCCCTGTCCCTTTTGGAGTACTTACTGTATTTAAGGCATTGTTTCATAGCATTTTAATAAGTTAACACATTAAGTACTTAGAACAACACTAGAAGATTTGTACCACTGATACCATTTTATAGGTGAGGAAGCTGAGGATAATAATCTTAAAGTTGTGCAGGGCAGGTGAGGTCACATGTGTCTTCCATAAGTCTTGTGGTCTGCAAAATATCCCGCTGAAAAGAAAATAAGGTTAATTACCATTCTGCAAAAATCAAGTACTAAGAAAAATATATTGTACTCATTTGCTTCATCTATTTAACATATTTTTGAGCAAATATAGTGCAAACCTTTATCATAATTGATGGTAAAATCTATGATGCCTTCTTGTTAATTTTAAGTAATGACATTACTGATACTAAGACAAACAGTTCTTAAAAATCCCTCTAACAGATTGCCAAAGATACATCCCTGAATTTAGCTGGCTCTGTTGGCTCAATTATCTTCTCTCCTCGGTCATTCTAATTTCATATCTCATTTCCTCAGCAAAATGCATGTATGTTCTGAGCATATTTTCTATTCTCTATGCAAACTATTCTCCTTTTCCAAGACAGTTCCTTTACACATATGAGCTAGTTAAAGGGTCAAAGATCTCATATCGTCACAATAAATGGAATCGAGTTCCCTCTATTCATTTGAATTTGTACTCTGTGTCATGTGAACAAGTTTTATCTTCTGGATCGTATTGATTATTTTACAAACTGTAGGTAAGTGATCAGTCAATGACACAAAGTGTTTTATTCTAACCCACAACATTTGAAACATTCACGATTAAGTAGTGCTGTGTTTTGCAACTATTAATTTAAGAGACATGAATGCTCTCAAAAGCTGACAGTAGCTGGCTTGGGATTCCTGCCACAGTTTAATACTCACAAGTGAGGCCACCAGTTCTGCCTTCCTGATCTTGTACATGCCTCCAATCAAGATCAGACAGCAGATAAAAGCTGAGACTATAGCAGTCAGGTCCTTTGTATCTCTCCTGTGTATCCATGTAGATCTAAGTGCACTTTCCCCTATGCAGGAAGAAATATTGACACTCTCACAGGAAGAGCAGATTCAACTCCTGTTTAAGGTTAATCCCTCCACCTGTGTTCTTGATCCCATCCCTTCCTGCCTGTGCTTGGCCTTGTTCTATCAATTATTTCTTTTTCTTCTATCTTCAAACTCTCCCTCTTCAATAGCATCTTTCCTGAAGACTATAAATAAGTTCAAGTCTTGCCAACAAACCAAAACTGTTTTAAAATGCAAGAACAAAGTTTGCTCCATTTTAATCTCCTCTGGTGTTGTCCTACTTTTTATCCTTTGTAGCTAAGAATCACTAGCCAAGGTGATGTATGGTCTCCTTATTGACACCTTCCATTCACATCTCCACCCACCATAATCTTGTTTTAGTAGGTGCCACTCCATGGACTCCGCTCTCTGAATGGGCCTTAGTGGACTTCTTATTGATAAATCCAATAAAGACAAGTTCAAACTTTATATTAAGCCCACCAGAGACTATGTTTAACCTCCTCAACATTCTTTTATCTGTATTTATTACCTCTTTACTACAACTACGTTGTTAACAACTGGTGTTTCCTGAGATTTTTCTCTTAGACATTTTGTTTTCTTCTCACTCTTTCTGCTAATCCCATACATTCTAACAATTTTACCTACAAGAAAATTGGCTATTGATTCTCTGAATTGTATTCAAACCCAAATCTTTCTTCTAAGTAAGATTATTATAGAAAATTTGGCTTACCAAAACCTTCTAGGTAATATTTCTTATGTCTTTCAAAAGCACTTCAAACTCAATGTTTTCAAAAGTCATCTCCCAAACTTATTTTTTCCTTTTTGATGAACTAATATCATTATCTACCCAGCTGTTTAAACCAAAAACTTGGAATCAGCAATGACTCTACATTCTTCATTCCCTTGAATTAGTATTTGAGTTTAACAAATAGTAAAGATTTTATTTTTCCCTCCTACAACAAAGGATCTGGAACTAGGTAGTCCTGATTTGGTAGAACAGCTCAATAAAACTTAAAGGACTTAGCACTTTTTCTCTTTTCTTAACCTGCCATTAATAGTGTGGGACTTTCATCCTCACAGTTGCAGTGATTTTCCTTTATTTCATCTGTATTCCAGGTGATAAGGAGGTGGAAGAGCAATAGCCAAAGCATCACGCTAGCCATTAGACTCATCTCCCTGTAGATAGCTTCACTGTCAGATGCCGTAGCAGATGTATATCTGCATCTCGTTGGCCAGAACTGGGTCATGAAGATACTATTACAGCTATGGATTACAGGAAGGTGTCTTCAGCAGACAGACTGCCAAATCACAAAGTTTGGGGCTTTGTTAATTAGTATTAGTAAGTTGTATTTTACTGAATAAACTACCTTGCAACTTAGTATATTAAAACAATAACAATCACCATGTCTTAATTTTGAGGGAAGCATACAATTCGGAGACAGGCTGATCTGGGTGATCTGCATGGTCTCACACTCACCTCAACTTGGGTACCTGGGACTCCCTCTTTTTCCATGTGAACTTATCCTCCAGGAAGCGAGGGCTTCTTCCCATGACGGTTAATGGGTTTCTAGAAGCAAGAGCAAGGAAGCTTTAATGCACTAGACCTTTCTAAAAAATTATTTATTCATTCACTTCTTTGTCATTTGTGGCATTAAGAATTGAACCCCGGGCCTCCTATATGCTAATCACATGCGCTACCACTGAGCTGCATTCCCAGCACAAGAATCTCTTTAGATCCCATTTATTAATGCCATATTTACCAAAAACAATCATAAGGCTTAACCAAGATTCAAGGATTAGAGAGACAGATGCTATTTCTTGGTGGGAGTTTAGCAAAGTAACAATGTTTGCATACACAGAAATTGTTATAGTTGAATCTGGAATGTCCCTCCAAGGCTCAAGTTTTGAAGGCTTGGTCCCAAGTTAATGGTGCTAATGGGAAGTGGTGGAAACTTTAGGGAGTGTGGCCTAGTTGGAAGAGATGGGTCACAGGGGTCATGCCTTTGAAGGGTATATTTTGTCCCTGGACACTCTCTCTCTATCTCTGTCTCTCTCCTCCTCTACAGTTCTCTTTCTCTGCTTCCTGGCTGCCATGAAGTGAGAAACTTTGCTCCACCACAACATTCTGCCATGATATTCTGCCTCCTCACAGGCCCAGAAATAATGGAGCTAACTCATCATGAACAGAAACCTCTGAAACATGGGCCAGAATAATTCATTTCTGCCTTAAGATGATTTTCTCAGGTGTTTTGTCACAGCAATGAAAAGCTGACTAACATAGCAATCAGAGGAATTCATTACCATCTGTATTCCCAACTACTATAGTAAATAAGAATAGGTGAATAATAATAATAATAAAGGCAATAATGATAATAAATGACTATGCTACAGGTTTCTACATTTACTGTACTATACCTTTTATCCTATCTTAGACTATACTCCTTCTAGTTACAAAGAATAAGCTTCCTGTAAGACACCATGCCATGTAAACCTGGCAGTAACCTCTTGTACCTCGTGTTTGCCTGTCTCTTGATTGCATCAAGAGGCCACATCAACTGATTGACCTAGACCATCTAGGTTTGTGTTTGAACACTTTATGGTGTTTGCATTATGACAAAATTCACTGAAGATACGTGTCTCAAAATGCATCCCCATTGTTATGTGGCCTACGCAACTCTAGGTGTGGAAGCCTGAGAGTCTCTTGTTTTGCAACCAGACCCTTATTACCTGTAGTGGCAGGGCAGACCCAGAGAAGGGTAAGCCAAAGACCTGTGAGAATTCCAGAATTGCAGAGATATTTCAATGCTGAATCTTGACAGGTATGTTACACCCAGGTTAGGGCACTGATTGAAAAAATTTTGAATCTTGAGTAGTCATAGTACATAGTTAAGCAGACAAATTACATAAATCCCCTGGACCTTCTGGGATTATAGATGTTGCTTACTCTTCTCTAATAAGAGCTAGCATTTCCTCTATTCAAGGGAGCAGGAAACCTCTCCTCCTTCTTAAGAGTTGCTTGGACCTCCTTGCCTATATGCCAGGCTAATAAATAAAGGTATCTCCCAGCATCACCTGCAGTACCACAACTAACTAAGAGCAGGCCCACAACCATATTTATTGTCATATTATGTACTGTATGACCAGAGGCAGCCAGCTTTGCTAAACTGTGGATAATTGAAATACAGTGTTGGAGGAAACACCTGCAAAGATGGGGTGTCATCCTTCAGGATACGTATATTTATCATATTTATCTACAAGGTGCTTTGTCCAAAAGAAGAAAAATACCAGGGCCCAGGAGTCAAGAGGTACAAGCAGAAGTAGCCTCTGTAACCATCACTCCCAATGACACACTGGGAAATACTACACTCCCTTTAAAATGGTGTTGGCACTATCCCCTGTCTTCACAAACACTGCATATTTGAAAGTCTTGGTCTCAAAAGGGGTGTTCTTTTGAAGGGAACACAGCAAGGTTCCCACTGAAGTATAGTTTATAGCTGCTACCAGGGCATTTTGGATTTCCTGTACCCAGGGACCAGCAGACAAGGAGAGGAATAACCTGTAAGGAGTGATTCTTAACCAGCAGGAAGAGGGGAGGTGCATGTATACAAGTACATGTCAGGTGATAGTGAAGGCAAGGGGAGTTAGAGCAGATGGAGAAGGTAGTGTATAATACTAGTTCTGTCCCTACGATCAATTGCAGTGTCAGGGGTTGTTGTTCATCTCCCTAAACATAATTTTCTAGGTTCCTCCTAGAAAGATCTGCATGAACAGAACCTGCTCCCTGAAACTGTTTGAGAAGTGAATCTACATGACACTGGCCATGAGATGTCCACTTGCAGGGAATCTAATTGACCGGGCTGCTTCACTTTGGTGTCTTTTTTTATTTGAGAAATTTATTTTTTGAACATCCATACAAGTTTTTAACAAAATAATATAAAATATAGATTCTGAAGATTAGATTTACCCCCAAGAGTGCCCCCCCAAAATACCCACTTTATCCCTCCCTTCCTTCCCCTTCCCACAATATCTCTAAAAATATATTAGGTTGTATAACATTACACCTTATCTGGATTTAACACATGCTTATATACCACCTTTCTCAATGGCCAGGGTCTAGTTTCAGCCTCCACAGATGAGTGAAGACATTCGACCCTTGGTTCTCTGGGTTATGCTGATTTCACTCAGCATAATTTCTTCCATAGCCATCCATTTACCTTCAAAGGCTGCAATATCATTGTTTCTAATTGCTGTGCAAAATTCCATGGTATATATGTACCATAGGTTTTGGATCCATTCATCCAGTGAGGGACATCTGGGTTGTTTCCATAATTTAGCAATTATAAATTGAGCTTCTATGAACATAGATATTGCCATGTCACTATAATGTGCTGATTCTACATCCTCTGGAAAAATACCCAGGAGAGGAATAGTAGGATCGTATGGTGGGCTCATGCCTAGGTTTTTGAGGATTCTCCACACTGCTTTCCAGAGGAGCTGTACCAGTCTGCAGCTCCACCAACAGCCTCTCCAGCATCTATTATTGTTTATTTTCTTCATTTTTGCCATTATGACTGATGTGAGGTGATATCTTAAGGTAGTTTTTATTTGCATTTCTCTGATTACTAGATATTTAGAGCACTTTCTCATGTATTCATTGGCTTGATCAATGTCCTCTATTGAAGTTTCTATTTAGCTCTTTGGCCCATTTATTAATTGGGTTGTTTGTGTTTTTGAGGTTGAGATTTTTGAGGATTTTGTAGATTCTGGATATGAGGCCCCTGTCAGAGGAATCATAGCCCATGATTCTCTCTATTTCCGTAGGAAACCTCTTGACTCTTTTGATTGTTTCCTTGGCAGTACAAAAACTTTTTAGCTTTATGGCATCCCATTCACTGATTTTTGACTTTACTTCCTTCACTTTAGGAGACATGTTGAGAAAGTCTTTGCCTACTCCCAAATGCTGAAGTGTTGGACCTAATTCGCCTTCCATCAGTTGCAAGGTAGGTGGTTTAATTCCTAGCTCCTTGATCCATTTTGATTTGATTCTCATGCAAGGAGAAAGAATGGGTCTAATTTCAACTTTCTGCAAGTGATGTTCAGTTTGTCCAGCACTATTTGTTGAAGAGGTTGTCTCTCCTCCATGTAATACTTTGTCCCCCTTTGTCAAAAATCAGATGTTTAAAGATTTGAGGGTTTGTTTCAGGATCTTCTATTCTATTCCATTGGTCTTCTTTCCTATCTTGATACCAATACCATGCTGTCTTTGTTACTACAGCTCTATAGTATAGTTTTAAATCTGGTATGGTGAAACCACCTGTTTCATCTTTCTTGCTTAGTAGTGTTTTGGCGATTCTAGGTTTCTTATTGTTCCAAATGAGTTTGATAAATCCTTTTTCTATGTCTGGAAAGAATGACATAGGTATCTTTATAGGGATAGGATTAAATCTATATAAAGGTTTCAGTAGAATGGGCATTTTTATTATATTAATTCTGCCTAATCAAGAGCATGGGACATCTTTCCATCTTCTTAGGTCATCTTTGATTTCATTCTTCAGTGACCTATAATTTTCATTGTAGAGATCTTTGATTTCCCTTGTAAGATTAATTCCCAAGTATTTTTTTTTGAAGATATTTTGAATGGGACTGATTTCCTGACTTTTTCATCAGTCCTATTATTATTAGTGTATAGGAAAGCTATTGATTTATGTGTGTTGATCTTGTATCCTGTCACTTGGCTAAATCTATTTATGAGTTCAAGTAGTTTACTGATGGAGTTTTTTGGATCATCCAGATACAGGATCATGTCATCAGCAAAAAAGAGAGAATTTTACTTCCTCTCTTCCTATTTTTAAGCCTTTGATTTCTTTCTCTGTCACCTTTTATTCCAGCAGCACATATCCTACTGGCTCCCACAGTTGTTGACTGAGTGCACCACGAAGCCCTTTCTCCTAAGGCAGGCTCATTTGCTATATGAGATTACTCTAATGGTTGACATTAGCTCCACAAACCCCTGGCAACCTGGATGAACCTTCCTTTGGCTGCCTGACCATTGAGGATGCTTCTAACCAGCCTTCCTTTCCTCTTTATTTACCCAGGGTCAGACTCATATCATACTCTGATGCTTCTTTCTGTGTTTTCTGGTTCCTTTACACATTCTTTTATGGGTATTCCCCCTAATAAAATCACTGCATGTTTACTCCCAATCTTGGCACCTGCTTCTTGGAGCACCTGAATGCACACACTCTTTGGAGGGTAGGAGACATTTGCAAATTCTGCTCAGCAGGATTTCAGACTGGCTAAAGACTAAGGACTGCTATTCCTCTTTCTAGATGGAAGCACTTCTTGTTGATAAGCATATTTGTCCATCATTTGTTATTAGGGTGAGAATAACATGTCCTTTCCTGGTGATCTGAATTGGGATGAGATATTCCCAGATGTGCTATAAAGATTCAACTTTACAAGATGCTTCATCCAAACTATGTGGACTTTAAGCTCTGTGCCACATTGGATGGGACTTTTGTTTCATTTTTCTTGATAGTGGATGAGTATGTTATCTGCAGAAGGGAAATTGAACCAAATATTTAGTCATTAGATTTGTGCATTGTGGTGGTGATCAATGCTCTTCATTATTTCTAATCACTGCCTTCCAGAAATATGTTAGATAGTATTTCTTGGCCCTCCTGGAATTGAGAGATTCCCAGTGACCAGATCTAACTAATGAGTTCCAAGTGGAGGCTATATGTGTATTTCTAGGCTAGGACATTTAATTGCCAGAGACTTGTTTTCCCTTTAAAATGAGAGCAAGAATGTTCCTTTATCCTGATGCAGAAATGAGGGCACCACAGAAGGTAACAGACAGTTAACGCACAAAAATATCCTGCCTGGAGGACAAATATACCTTTGGTGTTCTAAGCCATTAGAAGTTGTGTTATCTGAGCCTCATTCAACCCACAGATTCTCAAGTAAGTATGCGTTAGGGTTACTGGAAGGATTCGTTAAAACACAGATTTGGAACTCCCACCTTTTGAGTTTCTGACTGTAGGTCTGGGGTTGGACCCAAGAATTTGTATTTCTAAGAAGTATGTAGATACTTCTGATGCTGCTGGTCCATTGATTATACCTTGAGAACTTAAGCTAACCAATCCTGATGTATGAACATATTAACCTTAACATTCTTTGGCAGCCTATCTAACTAGAAGAGTGAAGCAGTTAAGAACATACTTGACAGAGGCCCCTTTCCTGCATAATGGGAATTTTATTCAAGTTCTAAACAATTGGAAATTTTCTTTTCTATCAGTGGAATTGAGATAGAATCCCATATGCAGTCTACAGTTGGGGTATTCTATTGAGTCAGCAGTTAAGGCAGATGCAGGAACAGATCATAGTTTAGACTATTCTATTAGAAACAAAAGCAGTAGTAGCCATACCACTCGGCATTCAGAGAACAGGATCTGCTCTAGTGAATTTTGCAGGAATTGATTTAGTACACAGTATTAAGTAGATTACAAACACTCCAGAGAAAGGTGAAGATGCAAATTTTACTGATTGTATTTATCCTGTTTACAACTCTGTCTTCTGTATCTACAAATCCTTTATATTTAAAACATATTTTTGCTTGGATAATGAAAAATAATTCATGATTATTATTTAAGGCGTTTCCTCTTCTTTTTTCTTGGAAACGGGATTGAACTCATGGGCGCTTTACTACTGAGCTACATCCTCTGTTTTTTATTTTGAGAAGTCTGTTTAAATTGTTGAGAATGTCACTGAATTGCTGAGGCTGACCTTGAACGTGCCATCCTCCTGCCTCAGCCTCCTGAGTTGCTGGGATTACAGGTGTGGGCCACTGTGCCCGGTTGATTCTAGCTTCTTATTCCTCCATTCATCATGACTAAAGAGTAGTAAATGTGTGGAGGTTATTGTTTATTCTAACTGAAAAGCATGATTGGCATTAAATTGTTTTCACAAAAATTTTACTGTTATATTTGCTCTATACCTGTGTGGGTACATGTAAGATATGGACTCCACTTGACATTCAGAGTAAAATTTCTCAAGAGGTGTTTAGAGAGTCTATGGATGCTTTTACAGAAGAAATAAATTCCTACATTTTACCAAAGCTATCTTTCACAGAATTAATATGTTTTCATTGAACTATACATTTAAAATAAATTCATGTATCATACATCAGTTGACTCAAAAGGTTGATTTTGAAAATAAAAAATAATTTTTTTTTGCTTTTTCAGGGATTTGTAAAATGGTTTATGTATAGCTGAAGGTCTTAAAAATTAAGTGGAAGTAAATAACTAACCAGACATTACAAAAAGAAATTGATTTTTATTTACCAAAATTGTTTTTAAATGAAAATTTCTTATTTAATTAATTGAACCTGAATTCACAGCCTAATCTGTTTCTCTGTATTTGGTTGGGATACATATATATATATATGTAATTTATAGAAAATCTTTACTCATAAGAAAAGTCAAATTGAAGCTTGTATTCAAAGGCATAGTAGCTATTTTCGTAGCAGAATGTTAAATTAATTTTGTTAAAAATATCTAGCACTCAGGATTTTGAAACATGAATGACTGAAAAAGAGTTAAAAGAAAACCCAATCATTGTTATTAGGTCCATTTTTAAGCAACAGTAAAATATATATGAGAAGCATACATTTTTAATCTTCCTTATTTATGTGGATAAGCCAGTTCATGAAAATGTCACTTGCTACCCAGCACTGTTCTTATATTACATTATTATGTCATGCAGTACTCAGTACACATAATGCTAGTTCACTTCCATTCTCTGTTAACATCAGTAGAACATAAATTGGTAATTGTGTGGTAACTATGCAATTAACTCATGTCACCACTGTACCTTTTCATTAGCATCAACCAAGAGTGGTATTACCCTCTCAGTGACCTCAACATAAATGATAACATCCTTAGCTGTTAAAGTGAAAAAAAAAAGTGAATTTAGTGTTGTGAAGGATGCTGGAGTGACAGCTTTGGAGACTGGAGACTTTTTTTTTTTTTTTTAATATACCACACAGTACAAATAGGGAAAATGAAAACCTCTCTAAGCAGCCTCATTAGTACATCTCACTTCTTTTCCGTAAGAACAGAAGGTTTGTTACTTATTCCTTTGCTTGCTAAAATGTCTTAAAAAGTTACCTATTGTGTTTGCAATTTTCCCCATGAAGGTTAATGGCTGTAAGAGCCCTCCCAAAGTCATGGCTTCACACATTTCCTTCTCCCAGACGATACTCAAGCTAACTACATACTCGACATATCTGTTCTTAAACAACAGCTCAAGCTTTGGAAATTCTTACTATCAATTCTGCTTTGGGTATAATAAAAAAAACTACTAAACATTAAATGACTTTTGAATAAAATTGATTCTTATATTCAGCTTTTGTCAGATTTTTGTTCATTAGGTTGATGTTCTTACTGAAAATAAACATTGAACAGATGATATATTCAAAGACATAGCTTTTCCCAACTATGGGAAAGAGAGTAAGGAAACTCTTAAGCTGGAGAGTGACAAGTATCTTAGTGATTAGAATTATGGACTTAGAAATCAGACCTACTTGGATTTTGGTACAGGTGCCAACCTTACCTGACTGTATAAAAGGATATGAGAACATGTAAGAAGAAAGAAGTGCTTCCTTGACGAAATATTCTTTTATCTGTGATATGGACAAGAATCAATTATCTAGACACAGAGAGAAAAATTCTAGACAGACTAAGAAGCTGGCACATGCCAAAGGCCCTATCAGCATTCCAAAGAAACGAGCAACCACTTAGGTGGAGTGTACAGAGGGTGAGCGGCCTTTGGGAGCAGAGAAGCTGCAGAGCTAGACAGTCAACACGCTCTGGAGGGTAAAGAGCTGTGGCAAGGCTACTGGTTTGTATGTTCTGAGCGACTGGAAACCAATGGCTTCTAAACATGTATGCACATGAGTGAAGGTTGGAAGTTGGAATGCAACGTTCACTAGAACATTTTAATTAAATTTGTGCTTCTACAGGATCACTTGGTTGCAGTGTGGATAACAGGGAGGGCAAAAATTTATGTGGCGTGTCTACTAAAAAGCTATTGCAATACCTTGGGCCTGAAATGAGAGTAGTCTGTGCTAGATGGTGGTAGCCAGTGGAGATAGACAAATGAATGGAGATCCAAGGGCTATTTAGGAAGCAAAACCTTCAGACTTGAATGTTTGGAGGTAAGCAGAGGGAAGACCCTCGAGGACCTTTAGGTTTCAGTTTATAAAACTTATGGTTAACTACTCACATGGGGGACATTAAAGAAAGATAGGTTTGTGGGAGAAGACCTGAGATTTATCAAGATGACTTTCAGATCTCTGAGAGCAGATGAACGTCCTGTATCAATTTTAGTAACTTGCATCCACATTTTGTCCCTTTTAATTCATTTTTAAGGTAAAATCAGATTCATCTTACAAATTCCCAAACTTGATTTTAATACTTCTCTTCCTTCTGCTTAATACCTAAATGTGACTTTCCACTGCATTTAAGATTTAAAAAAATAAAGCTTTTTTTTTTTTTTTAACTAGCCATTGCCTGCTTGTCTGCTGGTATTAGACTGTGCCACTCCTGCTCATTATGCATATGTTCTTTACATTGTCTTCTTTTCACTTCTTGAGAGAGCACCACTCACTGCTACCCACCTGCTCAGCGATCTCGGCCGCTTTCTCTTCTACCCATCCTTCAGTGGTAAGCTCAGCTTCTTCAAGGAATCTTTTCTGTTATACATTCTGTTGGCCCTTTTAATTTTCTTTTATGGATTTATTATTGTTTGTAAATTTATAATTATGAACCTGTAAACTT
Organism: Aplodontia rufa; assembly: GCA_004027875.1. Lineage (NCBI taxonomy): Eukaryota > Metazoa > Chordata > Mammalia > Rodentia > Aplodontiidae > Aplodontia > Aplodontia rufa. Next base: position 17,380 of record PVKS010003390.1, on the reverse strand, counting down.
CCATATCTTCATGGATGCTTATATATGAGGTGGTAGGTTACTAAAGTTTATTTGGATGCTGTTGTAGGAAGAATAATATCCACTTTCCCAGAATATTTACAGTCCCTAACCTGGAATCTGTATATGTTAATTTAAATGGAAAAAAGAACTTTGTAGATCTGAGTAAACAAAGGGTCCTTTTTTACAGAGATTTTGCACATCAAGATATCTGGGAGGGCTTTGGCTTATATCATGAGTCCATGAAAGGAGATAATCTTTCCCAGATATGGTCAGAGAAGGAGATGTGATGACAGAAGCAGGGCCTAAAACATGCCACATTGCTGGTCTGAAGAGGGAAGGAGGCTGACCCAAATCCAGGAACACAGGCAATCTCCAAAAGCTGAAAAATTCAAGGACATGGATTGTATCCCTGAGCTTCCAGAGAGGATTCAGCCCCGCTACAACTTGCGTTTATCCCAATGAGACCTGTGTTGGACTTCTGACCTATTGAATTCTAAAGATAATATGCATGGTATTTGAAGACACTATGTTTCCTGTCATTTGTTAAAGTAGTAATAGAAAAATAATTCAGACGTAACTGTGAATTACATTTATGCTATGAAGGATTCAAAGTGTATTTCTGGTACACTGGTTTTCTAATTTACAAATCACATCATTTCATCAAAATGTTGTGCCTCATGAAAGTATAGCATTTTGAATTATAAATACAAAATTACATTTAATTTTTACCCCTTTAATTGAATTCACAGTAACATTAAACGTTTGACTTTAAAAAAATTTCCCATGCTCTTTGAGTCCATAAATTATATAAAGAAATTAAGTCATTATTAAAATTTACTTAAGTGGTTATTTCTTTTCACATCTGGTAGTTCTAACAGAAAACTGGCATCATGAAACTCTATACATTTTTTTTGTAACGAATCCAACACACTAACAATAATCATTTCACAATTCCACAAGAAATTATGGAATTGAAATGAGTAAAATTATTTAATAAGAACAGTTATTTGGTATATGGGAAAAGTCGTGCACCCCAGGGTAATAGGTAAATGTGCCTATTGTTCAATCTTTGTCTTTCAAGCACAAACTTTAACTTTTTTTGGAATAGTTGCAGATGTTTCTTTATCAGATTTATTTCATCTGGTTTTCAGATGGTCAGTGAAAGCATTACAGAGGTCAGCAAATACTTTGAAATGTTACACCTTTTTCCTCAACTCTCTTGAGAAACAGATTTTATTACTAAATTTTTACTAAATATGTATCTTCATTTTACCCTTTTCCTGGCCAAAAGTGTTAATTGCAAATAATTTGTGGCATCCTTTATGAAATGACGGCTGGTCCTCTATTTCTCATGCCATGAGGACAGCAAATGCCTTCTCCCAACATCACTAAGACAGACGGGATTAACTTCCTCCAGTTACTAGTGTCTGTGTGTCATGCAAAATGTTACACTCCTGAGCCGCATCCCTAATTCATTTCTGATGAAGTTTGTGTGGCTCTTTATTTTAGGATGAATTTCTGAGTGACTTTTGTCCTTTGCCTCCTTCAAAACTTAGGAGTTTTATTAAGGAAACGAACAAGGTGTGCCTGTTTGTCAATATCCACTTACTCCCATGAAGCACTTCTGATCCTGAGGCTAACAGGCCTCTTGCTCCTCCACTTTGCCAGCAGCACATACAGGCCTGGGCATGTCTGCTTTCACAATTCAAAGGGCTCAGTCTCTTGTCAGGACCCCCTGCCATATGTGTCTCCTCAATGCCCTCTTTTCCAAAGTAATTTCCCAAAATAAGAGAAACAGTAACTGCCATAATAATTATTCTCTTGAAACAAATTTGTTTTTGAAATTTATCCATTTGTACCAGAAATGTAAATTCATTTTTTGAGACTGAACTGAATGCCTATTTTCAGTTTTTGATGTTTTCTGTGGCTGACGGTTATCCTTGGCCCATTCCAGGTAATTTTAACTGTTCCTCTGCCTTCAACTCACCAAAATTCCCAGAAGCCAACCTGAGCAGCAAAAGATCCCAGGTGCCCATCTGTTCCTGTGCTTCTCCTGAGATGATCGTGGTGGTAAAGAATTCTTGGCCCTTGGTCTACCAGGCTGTGGCTGCATTTCTCCTTGATCCAAACCAAGCTTTGTCTGGATTCACCTCTCCAAGCCATTCCACACCTCTCTCAAGAACATACAGACCAACTGGGTCTCACTCTATGCCAATCTATAAGACTGCTTAAGGCTCATTTGCCTGGAAACAACATATCTGTTTCTTTTATCTCTGCTCTACTGACCATGGGGAGTTATGAGTTTAATCATCATTCTGAAAATAACCAGTTATGTACAGTAATTCTATTCCAACCAAAGTATTTGTGATAAAAATGGTGATGGGGGGATCAGCCACTACCTGTGCCACTTTTAAGCCTCAGGAAGAATCATTTCTAAGTCAGAAATCTACTTTACACTAAAAAGAACTAAACATTTATAGCTGCATGTCTACACGTGGATGTGCTATCTGTGCTAAAATTTAGGTTAAGGTCATTTACTCTCCCACCACTGCCATTTTATTTTGTATTTTTTGTCTCTATATTTAGAATCTTAAATATTACTTTTTTCTTACTTGAGCTAAGTTGACATTTGCAAAGATGTTTTATAGATAGAAGAATTATGTGACTTAAATATGAAAGCATCATGGGGTATAGAAGAAAGACATACATAGTAGTTAGTAAGAAACAGACTTCCTCAATGTCAGAAATTTATCTCATGAATTAGTTAGTACACCGACCTCAGGAGAGATGATGATGGGATTTGTAAGAATATATGAAAATACATACTTAGTAGAGATTATGCGGTTTTTTATTGCTTTCCTTTTTTTCAGTTCTAGACATTGAACCCAAGGATTCAGGGTCACTGAGCTACCACCTAGGCCTTTCTACTCTTAATTTTGAGATAGTGTTTTCATTAAGTTGTCTAGGTTTGGAACTTGTTATCCTCCTGTTTTGGCCTCCCAAGCAGCTGGAATCACAGGTGTGTGCCACAGTGCCTAGCTATACAAAACCTTCAGAGCCATAAAAAGATTAATCCTACCGGAAGTTCTTTACATTCTATTCTGCTTCTTTGCTGCCGGAAAGCATTGACTGAAGACACATGTACTCAGAGGTAAGATTGACACGAAGTAGTTTTAAAGAGAAGCAAACTGCATGTCACTTTCCATCAAAAAATCTATAACCTGAGACAGCAAAAATTTATTCAAATGATAAAATGGCTACCTTGTGGAAAAATAAACAAGTAACATAGGTTACTAAAAGGAGAGGTTGACAAAGGTTGGAAATTCACAGATAGGAGGTGACAGGAGAAAGGGAGGCATAAGTTATACTTGGAATTATGGATAAAATTTGGAGATACAGAAAAGAGAAGTCTTTCCAACTCTACCACTAACACAAATGCATTTTTCTATTTTCATGACATTTAGATATTCTGAATTTAATATCTGTAACTTACCCTCTAAACATTCTACCTTCCTTTGATTATTAATAATCTTAAAAACATGAGAATAGTGTTACTTTATTCAAGCTAAACATAATTGAAAAATAAACTAAAAAAAGTTTCTTGACATATAGATACTTTCTGTGATTAGACAGCCCCTGAAACCACTACCACTTGTCACAACAGAAATGTTGGATTGTGGGCTAGCTATGGAAGGAGAAGCTAAGGTTCTTTGTTTCTGAAGATTAGTTATCATTTGCTCAGTGCTTCTCCCCCTTTCTGATAAATTCCAACTCTGCCCACACATAACTTGGGGACCCACTTTATCCCATCATATGGTTTCTAGTACTCTGCTCAAACTGTCCTATTCTCCATGTGCTGAGAGGCACATATGTCAGGCTGATGATACATTCATATCCCCTTGATCACAGTGTCCAAAAGGTGGACATGTGACTCATCCTGGGACAATCAGTGTCCTTCCTTGAATTTCCACAGTGGGGGAAAAATAGCCCTTTTGTCCTGAATCACAAGCTGTTAAGGAATGAACCTAGGCAAGTTCCATTATGGAGACACCTGAGAGAGATATACAAAGATTAGTGATGGGGTGGTGGGTGAAGAGAGAAAACAGGAGAGAAATTTTAAGAGAGAGTACTGATGCTGTTTGAATTCCAAACTCTGGCTTCTATTGCTGAGATATACTCCATTCTTGTCTCTCTGTGGTTTGGTTTTGTGAGTAAATATATTTCCCTTTATACTTTTATATTGAGTTGAATTTCTGTCACTTGCAACTGAAACTGTCATAATACAAAATTTGACATGTGCATGGAAGAGTTCTAGAATGAGTGAACATAATAAAATCATTCAGTCAATAAAAGTTCATAGAAGTGAGGGATATGTGCAGGATGTTGTCTTAGTCCATTCCAGTGGCTATAGTGAAATGCCACAGATTTATAATTTATTTCTCATAGTTTTGGATGCTGAGAATACCAAGATGAAGGTGCTGGCAGACTTGGCATCTGGCTAGAGGACCTGCTTCCTGGCATCTTTTCATTGTGTCCTCATGTGGCAGAAAGGGTGAAGGGACTCTCCAAGCCTCTTGTAAGAGCACTATTGCCATTAGTGAAAGGGGAGCCTTCCAAATGCCCCCCAGTGCCATCACACTGGAGATTAGGTTCCAACATAGGAATTTGGTGGGTGGGTGGGGGGTAGGACCCCAACATTCACTCTATAGTAGATGGAATCATAAAAGAAAGAATCATGGTATACTAAAACCTTGATTAGGATTCTAAGTAGGAGGTAAGATTTTGTTGGCAAAGAGAAAAGAATCAATTCATTTTTGTAAGTGTGAAAACAAAGAAAGAGAGACAGGAAGTCTGAAGTATATATGTGGAATTCAGCCACACAACTATCTTTGACTGACTACATGTTAGTTTATTTTGTCATACTACCTGAAAATTTCTTATTAAGATTTGCATTGGGGAAAATAATCCCTTTTAAATGATTAAGGCTTGAGGAAGGAAGATGGTGACCAGCCTGAGGGCTGCATGTAGAATCTCTCCATGGAGTGGGATGCCATGGAGGGAGAAGTGCCTTCCTGGAAGGTGTGTGAACAGCAAAACTTCAATGAAACTCATTAGTAGACAAAAAGGAAAACTAGAGACTCAGAGTCTTGGATACTTAAGCAAGAAAGAAAAATCATAGGGGCCAAGCAGCTCCAGCTGCAAGGACCACCACTTGACAGCTGTGCTGCTGGTTTGGCACAGACGGAGGGAAGAGCACACACACAAATACAGGAAGGACAAAGTGGCATGGAGAATCCCGCTATCAGAAGGGCTCCTGCACCTCTGCTGAACCCAGGGTCTGCTTTAGTATGCACACCTTAGGCATGCCTCCAAATAGGCCTCAGAGAGCCAGGGAAACCATCACCTTGACAAATAGGATGGTCCAGGCAGCTGCTCTGGCAACCACCAGTTTGGGTACGAAGCTGCCCCAGGTGCGGGCACCATCCGCCACTGAAGGCCCCAGGGCGCCATGATATGACTGCCTCAGGCTCCAGGAGTTCAGGGCGGGTGTGTTGGGGCAGCGATTTTGGGCAAATATTGCCCCAGGTGCGGCGCACATTTTGGGGCAGAGCAGCATCTGCCCCAGGTTCCAGGAGTTCAGGGCGGCCACAGCCGCAGGATCAGTGAGCTCTCCTTGCAGCTGCCTTGGGATCCACAACTTTGTCAGAGACTGCCTGAGCCTTGCCTGACGTGGGACAGGCAGTCACAAAATATGGACAGGCAGTCACAAAAGCACACAGGGTGTTTGCTTTTAAAACAGGTATAGTCTGACAGTTATCATCTGGCAAAAGATAGTTGCTAATTTTGTTAATCTTTCTATTCCTCTTATAGGTAGTAATTAACATTGTCACATATATAGAAGGAAAAAAGGAACCAATTCAATGCTGTTTATTGTATGCATTGGCTGTACATAGCAATTCATTTCCTTTATTTAATGAGGTATTGGGAATTGTAAGTCAATAATAATTCACAGGTCAGGGAGTCAGCTATTCAACTGTACCATTCAATTGTACCCCAGCCCAAATAAGTGAAGAGATAAAAACCCTACATCCCATCAACATAGTCCTAAAGCGAAATAACCAGTGAGTAATCTCAGGCCCCACTCTCTGACATTGAAAAATGAGGAAAAAGGGATACAATTCTCCTCCTCAAACCCACAACTCCCCAGCCAAAGAGTCTATGAATAAGAGCCTGGATGAAAAACTTAGAAGAAATTAACATCATTATTCAAATAATAATAATAATCAGAATTAATAGAATTAAAAGAAGATTTAAGGAAGGAAATAAAAAAGCAATTATAGGATCTAAATACCATTTTGATAAAAAAATAGAATCACTGAAAAAAAGATATAGCAGAGCTCTTGGGATTGAAAAACAGTAAACCAAATTAAAAGCTCAATAGAAGATATTAATATCAGAATTATCTCAGTAGAAAATAGAACCTCAGCTCTCAAAGAAAGAACATTGGACAAAGAAGACAGGCTGAGTAATCTTGAACACATGGAGGATAGAAAAAAAGCTTATTGATCATGATTGGAATTTCTAAGAAGTATGGGATTAAATCAAAAGAAATAACATAAGTTGTGACTGGGATAGGGGAGAACATTGAGCAACAGATGAATGACATAAAGAACATTCTCAATGAGATAATAAAAAAATATTTCCCTCACATCAGAATAGAATCAGAAATTCTTATTCAAGAAGATTATAGGACCACAAATAAACCTAACCAAAAGAGAATCTCACTGAGACACATCATATTCAAAATGAATAACAGAAAACAAGGAAAGAATATTAAAAGCAATAAGAGAAAAACACTGAGTCACATTCAGAGACAAACCAGTAAGGATTACTGTGGATTTCTCAACTCAGACCATGAAGGTGAGGAGAATAAGGAACAAAAATTTTCAAATATTGAAAGATAATAATTGCCATCCAAAAATACTACACCCTCCAAAACTCAGCTTCAAATCTGATGGGGAAATAAAATCTTTCCAAGATTAGAGCAAACTAGCAACATATATAAACACAAAACCTTCTCTACAGAGAGTGCTCAAAGACAAACTTCAAACAGAGAAGCAACTAACAACTCCCAAAGCCCACAAAAAGAGGAAAGTCAATAAAAGCATAACTCACTAAAGGTTTCCATGATGGTGCAAAATATAGCAAAGGTCACAATGTCATGGAACCAGAATCCCATTTCAATTCCAACACTGAACATGAATGGACTCAATGCCCCAAATACACAGATTAGCAGACTGGATCACAATACAAAATCCAACAGTAAGATGCTTACAGGAGACACACCTAACAGCCAAAGATAGACATAGATTGAAGGTGAAAGGTTGGCAAAAAACCTACCAGGCCTATGACCCAAAAAGGAAGCTGGTATTGTGATACTTATATCCAGCAAAGTAAATTTCACTAAAAAATTAGTCAGAACAGATAAAAAGGTCACTACATCGTAGTAAAAGGAACACAACTTCAAGAAGATATAATAGTAGTTAAAATTGATGCCCCTAACCACAACCCTTTCAAATATGTGGAAACAACTTGAGGTGATTAAACTACTTAACAACCTCAACACAATAATACTGAGGGACTTTACACTATATCAATAATAGACAAATCATCAAAGCAAAAAATCAATAAAGCTATCTCTAACCTTTATAAACAGCTCTATCAATCAATTGTACTTAATAGGTATCTACATAATATTCAATCCCAAATTGGCTGAGTTTACCTTCTCCTCAGTAGCACAAGGATCCTTCTCCAAAATAGATCATATCCTAGTTCACACAGGAAATCTTACCAAATACAAAACATTGATATAATCCGATGTATCCTATCAGACCACAATGGTATGATATTAGCAAAAAAAAACCAAACAAAACCAGAAAGTACATAAATACATGGAGATTGAATAATACCCTCTTAAATGAAGAATGTATCAAAGAGGAAACAAGAACAAAAGTCAAGAAATCCTTGTAAATGAATGAGAACGATGATACAACATATGAAAATCTCTGGAACAGTATGAACACATTCTTAAGAGGTAAATATATATCATGGAGTGCCTTCATCAAAAATCAGGAGAAAGCCCAAATGAGCTTATACTCCACCTCAAATTCCTACAAAAAGTGGAACAATCCAATCTTAAATCCAATGGGAGGCAGGAAATACCCAAGATCAGAGCCAAAAGCAATGATATTGAGAAGAAAAACAAAAAATTACAAAGAATCAACAAAATGAAGAGTTCTTAAAAATCAATAAACAAATAAATAATATTAACAGACCCTAATCCACCTCACCAAAAGGAAGAATGAAGTGAAGCAAATCAACTAAATGAGACATAAAAATTGAGACATAACCGCTGATTCACCTGAAATCCAGGGGATTATCAGAACTTATTTTGAAAAACTATACCCTCAAAATTTGATAATCGGGAAGACATTGATAAATATCTACCCACATATGACATACCCAAAGTAAAAGAAGAGGACACTGAAAACTAAAGAAACCAAACTTAGGTAGCAAAATTGAAACAGCTAATAAAGGTGTTCCAAAAAAGAAAAGTCCAGGACCTGTTGGATTCTCACAGAGTTCTACCAGAGCTTTACAGAAGAATTAACACCTCTCTTTAGTAAGCCTTTCCATGAAATTGAAAGGGATGGAACCCTCCCAAACACTTTTTACGAGGCAAACATAACCCTGATACCAAAACCCAAAAAGTACACATCAAGAAAAGAAAACTACATACTAATTTCCCTGATGACCATAGATGCAAAAATCCTTAATAAAATTGTATCTAACCACATCTAAAAACACATTAAGAAGATAATATATCACAATCAAGTGGGTTTCATTCAGGGATGCAGGGCAGGTTCAACAAACGCAAATCAATAAATGAGATTCAACACTTAAACAGAATTAAAGATAAAAAAGGGATCATCTCAATTGATTCAGAAAAGGCATTTGATAAAATCCAACACCCATTTATACTCAAAGTTCTGAGGAAGATAGGAATTAAAGGAACACATTTTAATTTTGTAAGGGGTGTTTACGACAAGCCCACAGCCAACATTATATACTTACTGGAAAAAGACTGAAACCATTTCCTTTAATTTTAGGAACAAGAAAAGGCTATCCACTCACACCACTCTTATTCAATATAGTCCTTGAAACCCTAGCCAGAGCTATGAGACAAGAGAAAGAAATTAAAGAAATTTCAATAGGAAAAGAGGAAGTTAAACTCTCTCTATTTGCTGATGGTATTATCCAATACCTAAATCCAAAAAGCTCTTATCAGAAGACTTCTAGAGCTTATACATGAATTTAGCAAAGTGGCAGTTTACAAGATCAAGACTCATAAATCAATAGCTTTCCTATACTCCAACAGCAATTCAGCCACAGAAGAAATCAGAAAATCCACTTCATTCACAATAACTTCAAAAATAATAAAATATTTGGGCATTAATATAATAAAGGAAATAAAAGACTTCCACAATGAAAATTAACAGACACTGAAAACAGAATTGAAAAATACCTAAGAAGATAGAAAAACATACCATCTTCTTGGTTAGGCAGAATCAACATAATTAAAATGGCCATTCTGCAAGAAAACCCTGTACAGATTCAATGCAATGCACATAAAGATACCAATGACATTTTTCATGGAAACAGAAAAAGAAATTCTCAAATTCATTTGGAATAACAAGAAACCCAGAAGAGCCAAAACATTACTAAGCAAGAAAAATGAAACAGGAGGTATCATAATACCTGATCTGAAATTATAGTGTAGGGCTGTAGTAACAAAAACAGCAGGTATTGGTGTCAAAAAAGACATAAAGACCAATGGAATAGAAGAGAAGACATGAGACAAACCCAAAGTCTTTAACCATCTGATATTTGACAAAAGGGGCAGAAATAGAGCATGGAGGAAAGACAGCTAGTTCAACAAATGGTGCTGGACAACCTGGACAGCAATATGCAGACAATTGAAATTACATACTTATCTCTCACCATGCACAAAAATCAAATTTAAATACATCAAAGAATTAGGAATTAAACCAGAAATTATATAATTTTTAGAGGGGAAAAATAGGATTAATACTCCACCACTAGGTATAGGCAACTTCTTCCTTAACAAGATTCCCAAGAATCAGTGAGTAGGGTGTGATTAAACTGAAAAACTTCTGCGCAACTAAAGAATTAGTCAAGAGTGTCAAGAGAGAACCTACGGAATGGGAGAAAATCTTTGCCTGCTACGCCTCTGACCTGGGACAAATACCCTGAATATACAAAGAACTCCAAAACACCAAACACCAAAAACACATATAATCCAGTCAATAAATGGACTAGGGAACTAAACATAAACTTCTCAATAGAGGAAATCCAAAAACCAATAAATATATGAGAAAATGTTCTATATTACTGGCAATCAGAGACATGCAAATCAAAACTTCACTGAGATTCAACCTCACTCCAGTAAGAGTGGCATAAATGAAGAATACAAACAATAACATGCTGGAGGGGTTGTGGGGAGAAAGGAACACGAACACACTTTTGGGGGATTGCAAATTTTTACTGAAACTCTGGAAACCAGTGTGGAGATTCCTCAAAAAACTAGCATTGGAATTACCTTATGACCTAGCTATCCCACTCCTGGGTATTTTCCCAGAAGTGCTAGAATTGTCATACTACAAAGACACAGCTACATTGATGTTTATAGTCCCTCAATTTACAATAGCTAAACCATAGAATCAACCCAGATGCCCCTCACTGTATGAACAGATCCAAAAACTGTGTTATATATATACAATGGAGTTCTACCCTGCTATTAGAAAGAATGATATCATGACTTTTACAACTGAGTGGATGGAAATAGAAAAAGTCATGCTGAGTGAAATATCCCAAACAGAGAGATTTAAGGGCCATGTTTTCTCTAATATGTGGAAGCTAGATTAAAATCTCAGTTAGAATGAAAGTCAAGCTATGTTTATTTAATAAACCCACCAAAGTTGAATTTTCACACAATCTGTGGGAGCCATAATTACAACAGTGGGTGTATAAACTAAGAAATTTCAATAATATATATATATATACACACACACACATATATATACACACATATATACATACATATATACACATATATATCTACAGCAAGGGAGTATTACAGAGGAAACATATCAGGGAATGGATGAAGTTGGGGAGACCCTAGACAAGGATCAGCTTTGTCCCTATGGAATACTATGCAAGCTTATTTTATTTGTTGTATTTTTTCTTTCTTTTTTTTAGTTCTGGAAGTTGAATCCAGGACCTTGTGGTTGGTTGGTAAGTGCTCTACCACTGTGCTGACTGCAGCAAATTTAAAGGAAAAATAACATTTACTTTACATAAACTCTTTTGTATAGTAGAAAAGGAGGTCTGAACATTTTACTCTTATACTCTATATCCATTATACCTCAGCTAAAAAAAGTATTTTGTTTGCCAAGAGACATTATAAAAAGAAGTAAACCTAGCAAGTCCCAGTATGATACAAGATGTTTGCAGCATAATTTACATAATTCTAGTATCCGTACTTTATAGGGAATCCCTATAACAGTAAGAAATGAAGATATACTTTATGAAAGAGGAAATATAAATGGCCAAGAAGCAAATAAAAAGATGATTAATCCTATTTGTATCCAAGGAAATGTAAAATTTAACCACCATGGGATGTCACTAGATAACTTTCTAATAGATAAAATTGAACAGTTGATAATAGCAAATTTTGATGAAGGTATGTAGCAAAGAAAACTGCTCCAGGCACAGCTGGGACTATATACTGGGGTAACTACTGTGGGATAACAAGATCTGCCTTTCAAATGAAGATACATATATGGTGAACCAGCAAGTACACCCTATTTACATGTCCTGGAGACAGTCTTGCACATAGTCTCCAGGTTGCTTGCACAAGAATCTTTATAGTGATTTTGTTTGTAATATCTCTAAACTGGAAATAACACATGTGCCCACTGATAGTAGAATGAACAAGTGCTTTTATGTATATAGTCTTTCAATCTCTTTACAGCCATGAAAATTAATCCACTGCAGCTATGCTCAACATGAATAAATCTCACAAATAAATGTAAAAGAAACAGGACACAAATCAATGCATGTTATTATTCTATTTATATGAAAATCAAGTCTAGAAAAACCTAAAATATACTGTGAAGTGTTGATGCTGAGATGATAAGATTGTCAGGAAATGCCAGAGGAAAATGTGGGAGGGGCAAATGGTGGAGTTTTGCTTATAGGTCCAAAACCTCTTCTTTGACCAGTGTGGTAGTTATTTGGTTACTTATTTTATAATTATTCCTTTATACATAATGAATATGTGCACATGTATAACATTGTCTTATTTCACAATAGAAATACATAACAATTTTAAAATTATTCTCAAAGTAGGCTATTTTTTAGGCAGTAAAGTTGACATTTAGATAGGGAAGATCCGACGCTAGAATCTGCACTTTAATCAGTTCATTAAAATTTGTACAACACATACATACACATAAGTACCACACAATTCTGAGAATAATATTAAATGTACAAACTCTTATGACAGAACATCCATACCAATATTCTGACTGAAAGCTTACTTACCTGTCAACAGTAAGTCTCTGTTTCATACATAAAATTTTAGTTCTTCCCACACCATTTGCTTACTCTTTTGTATCCCTCCATGTTTTTCTTGGCTTGGTACAGGATAGAATTGCACTTAGAAGTCAAGAATTAAGAAAATAAGTTTTGATCATCTTTGGTATGTATGAATTCCATAGAATGATTCTAAAAGTCACTAGTTTTAATTAAAATTATTTAAATTAACATTTCTATGTTAAAATGTTGGAGTTGAAAAATTAGTGTGATTTTAATATCTTTCTTAGTTATTAGATTTATTGTCTTCTAAGTTTTTATCATCATTGTACTGAAACTTTATACATTGCTTCTATACACTTTGACATAAAAATTCATCATTCATAAAAATGAATTCATAGTTCATGAAATTACATGAACAAAAAATATTATACACTTGAAAAATCAATTCTCAGCAAGAGTTTCATCTGGGCAATATGTGTAGACAATCTTCCCTGTTTAAATAAACATTGCATTATATTTCACATGTAATGATGTCACAAATACCTAGCAAAATACTCTACCAACAGTAAAATTATTGTGTTATGCAAATGTACTGCTCACATCATAAACTTGCTTTTTGAACAACCTTCCATTTTAAAATATGAGAACATTGTTGCTTTGGGGGAAAATATACCACATGGGTTATTTTTCATAACTTTTCATTTCTTTTCTTCTTTTATATAGATAATATAGCAAAATATTGTTCTAGTAAAATTATACATTTATTTTTCCTGTCGACAAAACCTCAACCTCAAGAATATCCGTAGAAGTTTTTCATTGTGTTATGGTCTTTTTAGATTATGAAATTGCTTTTATTTAAATGTTTAGAAATAGCTGAATCAAAAAGAAAATTGACTTTTCACAAAACCAGATTTAGGATATTCTTGAAAATTTGTGAATAAATTATAGTATCCAAAAGCAATACATAGGTAGATCTTTTTTGACAATTTCTTTTTTCATGTTTCTTTAACAACATACAATCTCTCTCTTTTTTCTTTTTCCTTTCCTTTTATTTTTTAAAACTAGTACTGAGAATTGAACTCAGGGGCACTCTACCACAGAGCCATTCCTCAGACCTTTTCATTTTTTATTTTCTAACAGTGTTTTGCTAAGTTGCTTAGGGCCTTGCTGAATTGCATAGATTGGCTTCAAACCTGCAATCCTGCCTCAGTCTTCTGAGTGGCTGCTATTATAGGTGTGTGACACCATGCCTGGCTGAACTGTTTATAAAAACTGGCATTTACTTTTTCATATGATTGTGAAGTCGGGAACTTAAAAGTATTTATGCATTAATGTATGCATATTGGTTAATTTGAATCGCATAGGAGCTATTTGTATTCTTTTAAAAACTCAATAATTATATGATTTTATATGTATTTACATTTTAAAGGAACTATTATCTTGAAAATGTGGTGATGACTTAATTTATAAAGAATACCAATAACAGTAATGTGCATTCCTGATAATTAGTACATGATAAATGGAAGAAAGCTCTATGCTTTTAAAAACATCTAAAAGAAAATACGTATTTTTAAGGCATTGAAATATCTTGTATTAACTTTAGAATTACTCAAATATTAAATTAATGTAAGAATTACTACTTATTTTTTAAAAAATACCAGTTTTCTGTTATTTGATAGAAAGATGGGTGTATTTCCCACAGCAACCACCAGATGGCTATATGGGCCCTTCCTTAGTTTAGTTTTTTCTTTTCTTTTCCTCTGCAGAGTTAGGTTTAAGCAATTTTTGATATAATTTTATGGACTTTTGAAATAACTGAAAATATGAAGTATAATGGATATTATGCAGTGATGTGTGTATATATTTGTTTCCACTGACTTTAGTATAAGTAATGAAGACTGACACGGATGAATCGACAGAATCCCTAAATCACGTAACTTTCAAATATTTAGTATTTAGTTATCTTTTAGTCCAAACTCCTAATTTTACAGGTGAGGAACTTGAAATCTGACATGCATTCATTTCCCATCATATGGGGCTTATCTTCATTGTCCAAGACTAAGTGCATTATCCAGATAATTCAAATGCAGGAGTAGGAAAAGATCAATTTAGCTTTAAAACTACTCTGTAAATAGGCAATAAAAGGTCCATCTCTCTGAATGTTAAGGAAATTATATTTACACATGGTTCTTTCATTCTGTGAGTGCATTTGCAGGGGAAAAAACATAGGAAAAATAAAACAAAGCCTGAAAACTTATTTTCTTTCTTTCTTTCTCTCTTTCTTTCTTTCTTTCTTTCTTTCTTTCTCTTTCTTTCTTTCTTTCTTGTACTGGGGATTGATCTCAGGCCCTTGTCCATGCTAGGGAAGTGGTCTACCTTTGAGCTACAGCACTAGGCTTTTTTGAAAAAAGGTTATTTTGAGACAGACTGTCACTAAATTGCTCAGCCTGATCTTGAACTTGACATCTTCTTGACTGAGCCTCCCAAATAGCTGGAATTACAGCAGTGAACTATGATGCCCAGCTATAATGTTACTTGGTCATAAAACCTTACTAGCATATTTTTCTCTGGATTATAGTTGAATCAGAAATAATTAATTTTATTTTAACATAAAAATAACTAAAATTAGGTATTTCAATTCTGTCAAATACTACTTTTAATGCAAATAGTATTTAGAAATATCTGTATACTATTAATTTAACATTAATTATTATTGATTAATAGTTATAATCATTAATTATTAACATTATGATTATTAATATTAACATTATTATTTTCCAAAAATACGATTCATTTTGATATAATTTTTCTGAACTATTTCCAAACATTTTTGTTTTGGACATATGACTTTGAATATGTCCTTATGTCTTTATGAAATTGTTTAAAGTTATAACCAATGATGCTGAATGTTTTAGCATCGTCAGCCTGTATTCTGCTTTTTGTGGAAGAGGTGTATATGCTAATAACTATGATATTTAACAAATAAGTTACCTTGTCGCCTCCCACCGCCAAAAAAAAAAAAAAAGAAAGAAAGAAAGAAAGAAAAAGAAAAAGAAAAAATGAATGCTAGCCTTGGAATGTTAATGCTCCTTGCTCCACTCTCCCAGCAATGAATGGAAGTGGAGGTCAGGAGTGTCACGGAACGTCTGGCTGTGCCACTGTAGTACAGTCAGAATTTACACATTACAACTCAGTGGTGTTTAACTATCGTGAGATTTATTTGTTTTCTGTAACTGATCTCATCTTGATCTCAGTGATTTAAGCAGAATAAAAAAGAAAATAAAAATAAAATTTAAATGTGGTGTAAGTCAATGTTTATTTCAATGTTGCAAGTGTGGCATTTACTGTTGTTTTCTGGGTATTAAGGATTTAGACTAGGGGTGCTTAACCCCTGAGCAACATCCCGAGTTATTTTTTTATGTCTTATTTTGAAACAGGGTCTCACTAAGTTGCATGGGGCTTGCTAAGTTGCTGAGGCTGGCCTTGAACTTGGGATCCTCCTGCTTCAGCCTCTCAGCACTTGGATTACTGGTGTGTGCCACTGCCTCAGTTGTTGCTAGTGTCTTTTACATAGTCATTTTGAACTTCTTCCCATCTGGAAGTGTCTTCTCTTTCCCCTTTCTTTTCCAGTATGGTACTATTCAATGCAGAGCAAAGAGTACCTATCTTTTAGTGGGGAGAAAAAGTCCTCTGATTGCTTTCAGTTTTCTCAGTCCATATTGTCTTCAAACAGTTGACCCTGGTGCCTTCATAACATTGGATGTCCTGAGGTAGTGCCACTCTGAGAAACCATGGTCTGCCAGGCTTCTGTCATCTCTAAATTCCATCTCTAATCCCTTAAGAACTGGGGAGGTGGGCAGGCGGAGTACAACTCAGGAGCCTTAGGCAGAAGAAAGGCAAGTTCAAGACCAGCCTCAGGCTTTAATAAACTTAGCAAGACCCTGTAGCAAAACTTAAAAAATAAAAGTAGAAAAGTCTGGGAATGTGGCTCAGTTGTTAAATACCACTGGGTTCAATCTCTAGAACTACAAAAAAATAAAAAATAAAAAAAGAAAGGAGAAGGAGGAGGAGGAGGAGAAGAAGTGGCAGTTGTGAGTGTGTGCCGACACTCTTAATGACTTGAAGTCTTCACTTTGACTCTGCTTCTGCTGAACCATGTTGCCACAATTCGCCCAATGGCAGTCTCTTCTCAACTTCCTAGTCAAGAATCAAAGAGGCAATTTGCATCCCAATTTCCCATCACCTCCCCCTGTTTTATCATCTGTCATCAGAACATCCTGTCTCCTGTCTCAGGGCCAATTGGCTTGAGATAGGATGCTGCTGTGTATCACCGTGTCCTCTCCGAATCTTTCCAACCCATGTGAGCTTTGTCTTTTTCTTTGATTTGCTCAGACCTTTCTTACATTCTTCAATCCTCTTTACCACAACTTCTACAGGAAATCCTCTCAAGATTGGCTCTGCTTTCATAGTAAGAACTTTTTTTTTTAAAGAGAGAGAGACAGTGAGAGAAAGAGAAAGAGAGAGAGAGAGAGAGAGAAAGAGAACCAATTTTATTTAGTTTTTCATGTGACTTTTGTTGCTCTGACACTTTGTTGTGTACATGGTGCTGGGGTTCAAACCCACATCTTTGTGCATGCCAGGCAAGCACCATAACCACTGAGCCACTACTTCAGCCCCTGTAGTAAGAATTTTTTTTTTT